>APFE030646863.1:0-14152 GCA_000404065.3 Pinus taeda
ACCCGGATTGATAATAAATAATTTTGTTAGTTTAGGTACATAAATTAGCTCAACATTTTGGCGCCGTTGCCGGGGAGGCAAATATCGGTGTAGTCAATAGAAAGATAAAATCGAAAACAAACAAAAACATTAGTTACATTTGTTTTCTTTAATTATGTGTCTTTATGCCTAGATTTAGAGATCCTCAAGGTAGATTTATTAAAAAAAAACCCATACGTAGAGATAGGATCATCGCACACACTAGTTACTGGTAATCCAATAATTGAGGAATTGGTAGAAAAACAAAGAACTGGCCAAAGATTAACTTTGATTGAAAGGCAAACTTTGCTAACTTGGGAAGCAAAACAAGAGTAACCATCAACTTCAGGAAAACAAAAAGAAATTATCAAAGGAAAACCATCTGTTTTTCCATCCATAAGTCAACCTGATTTTGAATAATCTGAATTTTTTCCCAAACTTGAAACAACTAAGCCAATGGCGAAGAAGGACATGGATCTACTATCCTCACTCCTGAACAACGAATTGAGTATGAAAGACAACAAAGAGAATGGAGGAGGAAAAGAGAGCAGGAGGCAAAACAAGAACATGATAGGAAGATGGAGCATGATCAAAAAATACAAGAAGACGGTGATCATGAGGCTACCTTTGGTTTTCCAATAGTAGACAAAAGTGAAATATTAGGAGAAGAAGTGAAAATGAAAAATATTCCACCTTCTGTATTGCCAAATTTCTATGGAATGTCCACAGAAGATCCCGATGCTTTTATGTTTGAATTTGATATTTTATGTAGAACATATGGGTATACTGATGACATCCATAAATTTCGTCTTTTTCCTGCAACATTGAAAGCAGCAGCCTTAAAATGGTTCATGGGTTTAGGAGAACAAACAATAAATTCTTGGAATGACATGAGAAAGTTTTCCTTAAAAAATATCGAGCTTATTGTAGATCTAGAGATTCTAAGGAAGATGTTTTTCGAATGACACAACAAGAAGATGAAAGTTTAGAGGAATATTTGGAAAGGTTTGCATATAATTTGCAAAAATCTAAACAACGCTCTTTAAACCAAGATACCATTCGAACAATCTTTCTCAAAGGTGTAAGGGATGAATACCTTGACATTTTGAATGTAATGGGTAAATGAGACATTTCAAATTTACCATTTGAACAAATTGTTGAATTATGTCAAAAGTATTCTAGAGGAAGATCAAAAACTGGGAAAAGAAAAGTAAGCTCAAAAGCAGCAAAAATCAACTGCAGGAGGGATCACAAGAGCTGAGATAGGGAGTTTATTGGAAAACTTTAAAATAGACCTCTTAAGTACATTAGGAACACAAGTGGATGTTCTTAAGGCAAACAAGAAGAAAGAAGAACAAGAACAAGACTTAGCAATCTTTTGTTCCAAATGTAGGAAGAAACATCCATTGAGAGAGTGCCCTTTGGATAGTATCCAGGTATGTTGTCTTTGTACAGAAAATCATTCCACAGAAAATTGTCAAAAATTGAAAGAATTGAAAATGAATTCAATGGAAGAAGTGCCAGGAATAGAAGGATTTTATTATGTAGCACCTCGAAGACCATGGCAACCTAGGATGCTTCAGCAAAATCCACAACAATGCCCTCAACAAAGTTACCTCTATCCACCTCAAAATATTTCGACTCCTCCAATGCCATGGCAAGCTTGGCCTCCACAACAATATCCACAACAACCTGCACAAGGTTGGAGAGGATATGGTTATGGAAACCAACCACCTCAACAGTATCAACAACATTACCAGCAACAATACCAATAGCCATTTTCATACCCACCATATCCACCATCCATGCCATTTCCGCAACAAAATTCTGCATATCCACCATCCATTCCATTCCAACATCAGAATCCACCACCATTGTTGACACAACCACAACAATTACAGTTACCTTCAAACCAACCCAGACCAACTCAATTACTAGCCCAACCAGTGGCAAATCCGAATAACAAAGTGGACAAATCTGCGTACACTGTAGAGGAAGTAGCATATTTCCCGACTTACTCTATTCTTCCTCTAAATGATGTCCATTTAAGGTCTGGAAAAGTACTTAAAAAGGATTCTCCGCCAATTGTAGAAGAACCAACTGAACAAGGAGAATCACCTGAAGCAGCACAAACTGAAATACAAGTTCAGAAAGGAAAATCAATTACAACTCAAACACCACCTTATCCTGAAAGGTTAGTGGAACAACCAAAAGAAATAACCCTTCCTGAATTTGATATTTTAGATGAATTAAAGAATGCTTATGTAAAAATTCCTTTGTTAAAAGCAATTAAAGAAATACCAATATATGCTAAAACAATAAAGGAATTATGCATCAAGAAATCAGGGAAAAAGAGAAAGAATCCCTCTACAATCCAAGTCATTGGTAAGCTAGCAAGCCTTATGTCTACACAAACCACTGTAGAAAATTTTCTTGATCCTGGTATCCCTATGTTTACTATATCAATCAATAATTTCTCAGTACCAAACACATTAATAGACTTGGGAGCAGCTATCAATGTAATGACATTAGAGACAATGAAAGCTTTGCAATTAAATGACATTAGAACAACTTCAACAGTATTAGAACTAGCAGACAGATCTAAAGTTGTTCCGGAAGGAATATTAGAAGACATCATAGTCTCTTTGGATTCATGGGAATATCCTGTTGACTTCCTTATCCTGCAACCAAAAACAAATCTGGGATGACATCCTCTAATTTTAGGCAGACCATGGTTAGCTACCGCTAATGCCTTCATAAGATGCAGATCAGGAAGTATGATTATCTCACATGGAGATGAAAAGAAACATATCGCTCTTTATTCACCTGCACAATCAATTTCTTTAGAATCAGTACTTGAAACTCAAGAAAGACAACAAACTAAATCAGTCTTGAGTATAAATCAATTCTATGATTTTAGAGAAGAAGAAGAGAATGAAGACTTAATGGATCTTTTCATTTCAGAACCGAATATTTCAGAGCGGCTTAGAGAAGAACAGTATGAAGCTACAAATAACCTTTTCAATCAGTGTTTCCAGGAAACTTGTACTATTCAAACCTTGCGAAATTCTTTTATAAACATCTTTCATGTAAACACAATTTCCAATCCCATGATAAAAACAATTGAGGTATATCCTGGTAAACATTTAAATATTGGAAACCAGCTGCAATCAAAACAAGAACAAGAGGTAATTGCATTACTAAGGAAATACTCAAAAGCATTTTCCTGGGATTATACTGATATGCAAGGAATCCATCCTAGCACATGTATCCACCACATCTATACAGATGATAAACTTAAACCTGTAAGACAACCTCAAAGACAAGGAATCCTATGATGAAAGAAATAGTGAAAGAGGAACTACAAAAACTGTTAAATGTTGGATTCATCTATCCTATTTCAGATAGCCAATGGGTTTCTCCACTAGTTATTGTACCAAAGAAAAATGGAAAGTGGAGGGTATGTGTAGGCTATCGGGAATTAAACAAAGCTACATTAAAAGATCATTTTCCTCTACCATTCATTGACCAGGTGTTAGACTCTTTAGCTGGAAAGAAATACTTTTCTTTCTTGGATGGGTTTAGCGGGTACAACCAGATTAGAATAGCAACAGAAGACCAAGACAAGACTACGTTTACCTGCCCATGGGGAAACTATGCATATAAAGTTTTTCCATTTGGTTTATGCAATGCACCTGCAACTTTTCAAAGAGCAGTGCTTGCAATATTTGCTGATCTAGTCCATGAATGTGTAGAGGTGTATATGGATGACTTCACAGTTTATGGAAATACCTATGATGATTGCCTCAACAACCTGGAAAAAGTCTTGAAAAGGTGTATAGAAACAAATCTGTCATTAAGTAACAAAAAATGCTATATGATGAACAGAGGGTATAGTTCTGGGCCACCATATTTCCGCTTCAGGAATTAAGGTGGATCCAGCCAAAATCCAAGTCCTAGTTAACCTGGTGCCACCTACAACACAAAAGGAGGTAAGAAGTTTCTTGGGCTATGCAGGCTATTACAGACGATTCATTGAAAACTTTAGTAAAATAGCTCAACCTCTGTTTAAACTATTAGCACGAGAGGTTGAATTTCAATGGACAAATAGCTGTCAAAATGCTTTTCAAATTTTAAAAGACGAACTGTCAGTGGAACCCATACTTCGTGGGCCAAACTGGTCTTTGCCATTTCATATTTCCACTGACGCATCGGATATTGCGATAGGTGCCTCTCTTGGACAAAAAGAAAACTTGTTCAATTATGCAATATACTTTATAAGTAAGAATCTAACACCTGCAGAATTGAACTACACAGTCACAGAAAAAGAAATGTTAGCTGTTATACATGCGGTAAATAAATTCAGGCAGTATATAACAGGATATCAAGTTTTCATTCATACAGATCATTCAACAATAAAATACTTGATGAATAAACCCATCACCAATGGACGAATTACAAGATGGCTCCTGTTATTACAAGAATTTAATATCACAATACAAGACCGTCCCGACAAAGAAAATCAAGTGGCTGACTTTCTGTCCCGAATACAATCACCTGACGACCCAAATCCAGTGATAGACAACTTTCCAGATGAACATCTATTTGCCATAACAGTAAAAACCCCTTGGTTTGCAGATATTGCAAATTACTTGTCATCTAGAAAATTTCCAACTCAATTTACAAGCAAGCAAAGAAAGAAAATTGTTAGAGAAAGTTCTAGATATAGCTGGGTTAATGGTGATTTATTTTATACTGGTTCAGATCTAATGATTAGAAAATGTGTGCGTGAAGATGAAATATTGGACATTCTAAGAGCATGTCATGATGAACCATGTGGTGTTCATTTTGCAGACAAACGAACAACATATAAGGTGCTGCAACTGGGCTATTACTGGCCATCTGTCTTCAGAGATTCTAAGGCATATGTCAAGCAATGTGACAATTGCCAAAGAACAGCGAGACCAATCTTATCAGATGAGATGCCGCTCAAACCACAAGTCCTCATTGATCCATTTGAGCAGTGGGCACTTGACTTTGTTGGACCCATTAATCCACCATCAAATGGAAAAAGGTACATTCTAGTATGCACAGACTATGTTACCAAATGGGCGGAAGCCAAAGCAGTGAGCAGAGCAACAGAAGATACTGTGGTCACCTTCCTCTTTGAAGAAATTTTTGTGATATATGGTGTACCTAGACAGATTATAACAGATCAAGGAACACAATTTACATCAAAGCTAGTACGAGATCTGACAGAAAAATACAAGATTAAACACAGGAAGTCTACACCATATCATCCTCAAGCAAATGGTCAGGTAGAATCCACAAATAAAGTGCTGGAAAATATCATGACTAAGACAGTACAGCTGAACAGAAAAGATTGGTCTGAAAAGTTAAAGGATGCATTATGGGCCTATAGGATCACATGGAAGAACACAACTGGTTTTAGTCCATACCAGTTAGTCTACGGGAAAGAAGCCTTATTGCCGATTGAATTTCAGATACAAACATATAGACTAGCAGCTGAATTGGGAATGGACTTAAATGAGGCACAACAGCAAAGGATCATGGAATTGAATCAGTTGGATGAGCATCGTCAACAAGCTATAGAACATACAACGTTGGTGCAACAACAAAGAATGAAATGGCACGACAGATACATCAAGACAAAGACATTTCACAAGGGCGACTGGACTTTACTTTTTGACTCCAAATTCAAAGACTTCAAAGCAAAGTTTACGACACATTGGCTTGGTCCATATGAAATTGAAGAACTCTTTGACAATGGAGCAGTAAATATTAAGACAATTGACCAGGACCCCACCTCATTTATCGTAAATGGACATAGGCTGAAAGTTTATACTAAGCCTATCAGTACAAAAGCATTCATGAAACAACTGGTCGAAGAAAGAGGACTGGAAATATTGGCTCAGCCATCTTCCAGTTCAAATAATGAATAAAAATAAAATAATAATAATAATAAATAATAATAATAATAATAATAATAAATGTGTATATAAAAAAGAAGAAAAAACAACAAACGAAAAAAACATCAAAAATAATTTGTTTTCAGGTGAAAACTAGGCAACTGGCACCATGCAAGCATGAATTCATAGGGGAAAACTAGGGTAACCTAGATTCTATGAATTCTAAATACTTGTTCTCCTGACTCACACAATTTCAATGCAGGGACTCTCCACAATTGACTTGAGGACAAGTCAAACCTTCAGCACGGGAGAATATTAGGCTTTTCACTGAAAAGGCTGAGGTATTGCATTGTCCACATTTTGTATTGTCCACACAGGAACCTGAAGCAAACTTGTTGCAGCAGAACCTGAAGGGACCTGAGCTGAGACATTACTACAGAGGGACCTGAACAAGTCAAGAAGTGGAGCATGGCGAACAAGGCACAACAATAAACATCTACTTTTCATCCATCTACAACATTTTGACTTCATTCCACCTGTACAAACAACATTCAAGGGAGTATATTCATAGCCATTTTGTGCTTGAAATTCAATTTTTTTTTTAGAAACTTTTCGTCTTTGATCTAATTGAAGTTATTGCCTGAGGATATTCATTAATATCATATACATTTCCTGTATTCTATATCCCATATTCCCTTTATACATTTCATTTCATTCATAAACATTCTTCATACATTCCCTATATATATTCCATTTCATTCCCTAGGTATTTTTCTTTAGAAGTGAAGGGACCAAACTAGAACAACTCTTTCACCTGCACATAAACTCAAAGCATTAGTAGGAGGAAATAATTTTAAAAATGACCCCAATGGTCATTTTAAAATTATAAAACTATGTTATAAAAATATGCGCTATATGGAAGTCAAAAAGCATTAATATATATATCATAAGTTTATAAATGCGCTAAAGTCATCTCCCAAATGCGCATAAGCTACATGGTATAAGGTATATATATCAAATGCGCATATAAAAAGGAATATAACACAGTTACAAAGGGCCGAGGGTTATCATAGCAAAGTGTATGGATTGCAAAGGAATGATATATGGTGGAGGCCGTAAGTATTAAAATATGATAATGGGCGAATGGTATTCAAACAAAAATCATTGCAATCAACGATCATTACACCATAATCGAAGAATGGTTATACGATGGGTATAATAACAAGCACATGCAATGAGTCAAAACGGTAAACACCATATAGCACACAGGTACGACTGCACACGGTGTCATGGCGGATTATGATCTATTGGTTGAAATGTTATGTAGGGATCGTGCGTAAAAAACCACAACTTGGCGAATCCTTATGACGCAGTCGGCGACTGGTCAATAGGACGGCCATGTAAGCCACGAAATTCAAAACACTCAATAGATATACAAGGGTTTGTACAGCCAAAACGGTCATGAACTGACCGAGCCATTGCAAAGATTAAAACAACAATCCCACCATCGTTTAACCCATCATCCTCATTGCCCATAAGCTCAGAGAAACCGTATTGCAACTGTGGCATTGTGAAAAGAGAAGTGAATTGAGTTGCGAGGAATTGAAAGAAGAAACCCGAGATTTACGTGCAGAAGGAGCCTAGTTCTGGAGATAGCAAGGTAAGACTGGAGTGTATTTCGCTCGACGATGGTGGATATGTATGATAGCTTGTCATTAAACTGATAGATTTTCTACTTTGCCATCAGTTTGACTGACCGAAGAAAAAGGGATTTGAAGTGCTCGTCTACATTCCACGCACCCAGTGACAGACAGGTAACACTAAAAAACCGTGATAACTCCAAGTTAACAGCACTTACGGATAAATTACCAGATTTTTATGCATCAATCATGGTATAGAAACAGTGGTCAACCAGGAAGTATTTAAATTTTGAAGTATTGCATGCATAACACGTAGAAGAATTCGAATTAAACATGGAATATGATGCCTTAAATGCGGAGAGTTTGTTTAGGAGAGGCAGAGAGTGCCAAAGGTTGTTTATATGAGCACTTTGTGTTTAACTGTTGTTTCATTTAACATTCCTTTTTGCTGCGTGCTATTAGCCATGAGACATTGGTGGTCTTTGTCATGTGTTTGTGCATGTTGATATAAGGTTTGAACAGAACAGAGGAACGCATACTACATTGTCATATGTGTTATTGGCTGCCAAAAGAGGTTGGATTGTTGAGTAATGTTGAGTACGTAATGTCATGCTGAAGCAAGGGAGTGTTGTAGAATGCGCCGATTTAAAAACAAATGACATGCATTCATGTCCTTGCTGCGTGCTTGTGCTTTGTGATTTTGATTTGTTTATACCATTTACATCAGAACAAAGGATTGAAATACATGGGGACTGGTTGCATAAATGCTGTGTGTAGTCCTGAGTGAAGTTTTGACTGCATGCAAATTTAGTTGATGCCGATGATTTGTATTGACCTGTGTCTTGAGGCCGAGAGCCTTTTTCAAAGTTTTGAAGCCAAGAACGGTTTGTTGAAAGGCCAAGAATTGTACTCTGCGTTTTTAAAAAAAATTGTCATTTGTGAGCATGATGTTATTCATTTTTAGAGGCTGAACACATGTCAATAGCCCTCTAAGCTCATAGCTCTGTTGATTTAGGCCGTGTGCAATATTTTGCCACATTACACAGTCAAATTTTTCTTTGGAAAATGATAAATTGGGATTAGGCCGAGAGTATTTTTGAATATATGTTGTTGAGGCCGAGAGCCAAATTCTTCAAGTTTTTTTGTTTTAAATACACAGTAACTCATGTTTTTTTGAGCTGAGTAAACATGGTTATTACTGCATGTGCATTTAATTTTCCAAACAAACAAAGATCAGTATATTGACAGAAGATATTCAGGTGTTGTTTATATTAAACAGGGGACTTAACAGTGATTTTGCAAAGGATAACAGAGGCTAAAAAGGACAGAGTTGAGTTGGGTTTGAGGCTGAAGGTAAGCATCTTTGCCTTCTGAATTTCATTTTAAAAGAAACAACAAGTCATAAGTTTTTATTGTTAAAATGAAGTTAGTAACAGCAGAGGCCTATATTGAATGGTTTACAGAAACTATGGCAAACAGAATAGAACCAAAATTTCAAATAGAACGCTGGGGAAAAGAAGCTATAGAAAAACTGTATCAGGCAGGGATGCTAGGCTTCTTACAGAAATTTAATGGTCATTCTGATGAAATCACCAAAGACTTCATAAATAATTTCAGTCAAGACCAGACTCGGGTACGAGAGATTATTGTGCCGATAACACAAGAGTACTTGTCTAAAGCCTTAGACTTGCCAATGGTAGGGGAAAAGTACCACAAAGGCATCCACTTCAAAGAGAAAGCTTGGACTTTCTTCTTAGAGAAAAACTGTAAGGGAACGTTTGATAGGACAAAAGGGATACCTAGAGAGTGGTTTAATGAACCATGGGGAGAGCTAGTCTTGGTCATTCAAAAATTCTTGACTTGTGATCGTGCATATAGTATTGCTCATTTATACCATGTCAGACTTTTGCAGCACATCAGAGGGGAAGATAGGATTAATCTACCTTACTTCCTATATAGGAGTCTAGTAAGAATGATTGAAACAGTCAAACAGGAGCATAGGCCTAAAGCAGCACAGATATACCATCAAGGATTAATCAAAATACTAGTGGAATACCAGGTGAGGTCACAGGGTATAGTGTGGAGAGACTTCATGATTAAGAACCATTTTAATGAACAGATTGTTGAAGTACAAAACAAGATAGAACAGGAAAACAGGAGCTTGATGACGTCCCCTTTATATCCAAAGAACTAGAGCTAGAAATATGGCCATGAATGAAACTAAAGTATCTGTCATGTCAATTCCTAGGAGGTTTAGGAACAAGAGTCCTATTGATTTAGACAAAGAAGTAGAGGCATATTCTCCTAGAAAACAAGAAGCACATGATATTGAACAGGAAGTCCTTGAGCGAGATTCCACATATGATGATGATGCGGCAGCAGCATCATTGATGAAAACAACACAAGAATTTGAGAGGGAAATCAATTTGGCTAAAATCCAAGACTTGACTGATCAGTTAGAAATTAGCAAGATCTTGGAAAAGAAATTAACAGAAGAAAATAAAGAACATAAGAAAGATAATGCTAAGCTGATCAGAACAAATGAAAAATTAAAAGAGGAAGTAGGCAGATTGAAACGAAGAAATGAATTACTGTCTAAGCAAGCATTCAAATGGCTCAAAGATAAAAACATGTGCCAGGCCAAATATGAGAAACAAAAAGTCAAAGCAGCTTTGTTCAGGGACAGGCATGAATCAGGATTTGATTGTTTGAACAGGGAAACAGCTACATGTACAGCATCCACTACAGAAGGCAAAGGTTCCAAGAGGAGCAAGCAAGCATGGGGACATGCTTGAGGATCAGCAAGGGAGAGATGTTGGGCCTTAGTTTTGGTCTCATTTTTCTCTAAGAAACTTACGTAACCATCTATTTATCATCCATTTTCACTCCATTCATTCCATTTTAATGTATATTTGATGTCCTTTCAGGTATTTAGCTTTAATTTGTCAATTTCTAAAGTTTTTATAAAAGTTTGATTTTAAGTGCAAATTTGGCAATTTCATAAATTCCCGTAATCACTCTATGGTTAATATGGATGCAGGCCACTTGAGAACGAATGGGATACATGAATGAGAAGCTTGAGAACTAGGACCAAGCCACCTATGCTTGGTTCCAACAAAACGAGCTTTATTAGGCCTATTTGGAGCTAGTCAATCATGACTAGTTATCCAGAAATCCCATCTAAATAGGGCAGTTTTGGGATTCCATGATATTTGTCATATTTCTTGGGATGAGGGTAGTGAATTCGAATTGAATAGATGGATTAGAGTAGATAAGTTATTAGAGTGAATATAGATCAATTTGTTTCATGAGACTCTTTATTTAAGAGCCACAACTTTGATGGCTCATACATTGATTTATGATACTTTTATGCTGTGATACTTTTGGTTTGAAGAATTAATTGGAAGACTTGTGCTATTCTCATTTTGCTGTTCAATGCTATGGATGTGCAACTGATTTAAGCTTCTGATATCATCTCTCAAGTGTGCAAGGCAAGGGTGGAGGGCCCCCATCCCAAGCTAAGTACACTTCATTGTTAACTAGTTTTATTTTCTGCAATTTGTTTAATGTAGAACTGGTTTTTCATGGCTTTATTTCAGATTGCTTTATGATTCATGAGTGTTATTTTATTGCTTTAGTTGTTAGTTGATTCATCACTTTATTGAATTGAAGAAACACCAATGTTCAAGTTGAGCATCTCTTCTGCTGAAATGATGAGTTACATCTAGTTTTCTTGATATGCATGCAAGTGATTTTGTTATGGTTTTGAATAAGTGAGATGAATAACTTATGATGAAATAATTTATGAGTCTCTTAATTTAAGAGCTTCTTTCATTGACTTATACATCTCAGTTTCTTGATTTTAATCTCTGATTCATTAAGTAATAGTTGAGGCAAAGGTGGATTTCTTGAGTCGAGAACCATCTGAATATTCTTCCTCTACTGTAAACAAGCTGGATTAGGGTTATAGGATGTATTTGTATTGCTTTTGAATAAATTATCTTTTAAAGTTTGATTATCTCTGATTTTCATACATAGTGAACTTGCCTCAAAGTATAAACAACCTGGATTGATAATAAATACTTGTGTTAGTTTAGGTACATAAATTAGCCCAACATTTTGGGGCCGTTGCCGGGGAGGCAAATATCGGTATAGTCAATAGAAAGATAAAATTCAAAACAAACAAAAACATTAGTTACATTCCTTTTCTTTAATTACGTGTCTTTATGCCTAGATTTAGAGATCCTCAAGATAGATTTATTAAAAACCCCCCACACATAGAGATAGGATCATCACACACACCAGTTGTTGGTAATCCAATCATTGAGGAATTGGTAGAAAAACAAAGACTTGGCCAAAGATTAACTTTGATTGAAAGGCAAACTTTGCTAGCTTGGGAAGCAAAACAAAAACAACCATCAACTTTAGGTAAACAGAAAGAAACTATTAAAGGAAAACCATCTGTTTTTCCATCTATAAGACAACCTGATTTTGAACAACCTGAATTTGTTCCCAAATTTGAAACAACTGAGCCAATGGCAGAAGAAGGACATGGATCAACTATCCTCACTCCTGAACAACGAATTGAGTATGAAAGACAACAAAGAGAATGGAGGAGGAAAAGAGAGGAGGAGGCAAAACAAGAACATGATAGGAAAATGGAGAATGATCAGAAAATGCAAGAAGATGGTGATCATGAGACTACTTTTGGTTTTCCAATAGTAGACACAGATGATATATTAGGAGAAGAAGTGAAAATGAAGAATATTCCACCTTTTGTCTTGCCCAACTTTTATGGAATTTCCACAGAAGATCCCGATGCTTTTATGTTCGAATTTGATATTTTATGTAGAACATATGGGTATACTGATGACGTCCATAAACTTCGCCTTTTTCCTGCAACACTCAAAGCAACAACTTTAAAATGGTTCATGGGTTTAGGAGGACAAGCAATAACTTCTTGGGATAACATGAGAAAAGTTTTCCTTAAAAAATATCAAGCTTATTGTCGATCTAGAGATTCTAAGGAAGATGTTTTGCGAATGACACAACAAGAAGATGAAAGTTTAGAGGAATATTTGGAAAGGTTTGCATATAATTTGCAAAAATCTAAGCAACACTCTTTAAACCAAGATACCATTCGAACAATCTTTCTCAAAGGTGTAAGGGATGAATACCTTGAAATTCTGAATGTAATGGGTAAAGGAGATATTTCAAATTTACCATTTGAAGAAATTGTGGAATTATGTCAAAAGTATTCTAGAGGAAGATCAAAAACTGGGAAAAGAGAAGTAAGTTCAAAGGCAGCAAAATCAGCTGCAGAAGGGATCACGAGAGCTGAGATAGGAAGTTTATTGGAAAACTTTAAAACAGGCCTCTTAAGTACATTAGGAACACAAGTGGATGTTCTTAAGGCAAATAAGAAGAAAGAAGAACAAGAACAAGCCTTAGCAATCTTTTGTTCCAAGTGTAGGAAGAAACATCCATTAAGAGAGTGCCCTTTGGATAGTATCCAGGTATGTGGTCTTCGTACAGAAAATCATTCCACAGAAAATTGTCAAAAATTGAAAGAATTGCAAATGAATTCAATGGAAGAAGTGCCAGGAATAGAAGGATTTTATTATGTAGCACCTTGGAGACCATGGCAACCTAGGATGCCTCAGCAAACTCCACAACAAGTCCCTCAACAAAGTTACCTCTATCCACCTCAAAATATTTGGACTCCTCCAATGCCATGGAAAGCTTGGCCTCCACAACAATATTCTCAACAACCTGCACAAGGTTGGAGAGGATATGTTTATGGGAATCAACCACCTCAGCAATATCAACAATACCAGCAACAGTACCAACAGCCATTTTCATACCCACCATATCCTCCATCCATGCCATTTCCACAACAAAATTCTGCATACCCGCCGTCCGTTCCATTTCCACAGCAGAATCCACCACCATTGTTGCCACAACCAAAATAGTTACAGTTACCATCAAATCAACCCAGACCAACACAATTTCCAGCCCAACCGGTGGCCAATCCGAATAACAAAGTGGACAAATATGCATACACTGTAGAGGAAGCAGCATATTTTCCAACTTACTCTATTCTTCCTCTAAATGATGTCCATTTAAGGTCTGGTAAAGTACTTAAAAAGGATTCTCCGCCAATTTTAGAAGAACCAACTGAACAAGGAGAATCATCTGAAACAACACAAACTGAAATACAAGTTCAGAAATGGAAATCAATTACAACTCAAACACCGCCTTACCCTGAAAGGTTAGTGGAACAATCAAAAGAAATAACCCTTCCTGAATTTGATATTTTAGATGAATTAAAGAATGCTTATGTAAAAATTCCTTTGTTAAAAGCAATTAAAGAAATACCAATATATGCTAAAACAATAAAGGAATTATGCATCAAGAAATCAGGGAAAAAGAGAAAGAATCCCTCTACAATCCAAGTCATTGGTAAGCTAGCAAGCCTTATGTCTACACAAACCACTGTAGAAAATTTTCTTGATCCTGGTATCCCTATGTTTACTATATCAATCAATAATTTCTCAGTACCAA
>APFE030646868.1:9859-23992 GCA_000404065.3 Pinus taeda
TCTGTTAAATATATTATTTATAAAAATTATATTTTGGATAATTTTCGAGGTCCCGTTAAAAAAAATAATACAGATAAAAAAATATAGCAATTATATAAATCACAATATAATGTGTATAACATTTAAAAAAATGTTTCCTCTTCTACATTAACTTCTTTTTTATCTCATATACTCTCTCTACCAATATAGAGTATCATAGTAGTAAATGGTAATCAATATAGAGTATCATAATATGAAATGGTAATCACGGAGATGCTTGGACAAATTATAGTGTTTTTGATATGAAAATTGATCTTAAATTAATTTATTTTAAATACAAATTCTTACCATTATATATAATATTAAGTTATGAAAATAATAAAAGATTTATAAATAAATATAATATATGGAAATTAAAGTACAATTGATAAATGTAATTTAGTATGATTAAGTAGTAATTAAATATATTATTTTACTAAAAATAAAAAAGAGACAAAGTTTTATAAAATATAGAAACTATATTTTTATATGGGACACTATGTTCAGAAGAAATAAATATAAATGATAAAATTAATTTTTTAAATTTATTTTTGATTTTTTAAATATTTATTTATTAGTATTTTTTCTATTAGTTTATGGAAATTTTTATTGTTATTATTATTTTAGATAAGAGATGATGTTAGGGTTAAAATTGGTTATTTATGGTTGAATGTCAAATTGGTCAACCATAGTCGAATGTCAAATTGTGACAAAGATTGGTTCAATATGAAAATCAACCATGGTCAACCATGGTTAGTCATGGTCAACTATTGTCAATAATGGTCAACCATGGTTAACCATGGTCCAATGTCGCATTGTGACAAATATTGTCTGAATATGAAAATGAATCATGGTGAACCATGGTTCAATGTCGTATTATGCCAAAGATTGTCTCGATATATAATTAACCAAGGTCAACCATGTTTATTTTAGCATTTATAATATTTATCATACGGTTTATATATCTTGGTTTATAATATTTATCTTAGGGTTTATGATAATAATTTTTTAATATGAAAATCATTCATGCTCAAGCATGTCAGCCATGGCCCAATGTTGCATTAGGACAAAGATTGTCTGAATATGAAAATCAACTATGGTCAACCATGGTCCAACATCGCATTTTGAAAAATATTGTCTCGACATTAAAATCAATCATGGTCAACCATGGTCCAATATTACATTATGTCAAGAATTGTCTCAATATGAAAACCACCCATGGTCAACCATGTTCCGACATCACATTCTTGCAAAGATTGTCTCAATATGTAAATCAACCATGGTCACATTATGACAAAGATTGTCTCTTGGTCCAACGTCACATTATGACAACCATGGTCATTTATGGTCAACCATGTTCCAACATCGCATTCATACAAAGATTGTCACAATATGAAAATCAAGCATGGTTAACCATGGTCAATCATGTTCAACCATGGTCAATAATTATGGTCACATTGTGACAAAAATTGTCTCTTGGTCCAACATCACATTGTGACAACATGGTCTTCCATGGTCAACCATGGTCTAATGTCGCATTGTGTCAAGGATTGTCTTAATATGAAAATCAACCATGGTTAACCATACTCCAACATCACATTGTGAGAAAGGATTTGTCAATATGAAAATCAACCATGGTCAACCATGTTTATTTTAGGGTTTATAATATTTATCTTAGGGTTTATATACCTTGGATTTATAACCATGGTCCAATGTCACATTGTCACAAAGATTTTGTCAATATGGAAATAAATTGTGGTTAACCATTGTCAACCATGTTTATTTTAGGGTTTTTAATATTTATCTTAGGGTTTATAACTCGAGGTCAACCATGGTCTAATTCTGCATTGTGACAAAGGTTGTCTCAATATGAAAATCATCCATGGTCGACCATGGTCCAATGTCGCATTATGTTAAAGATTGTGTTGACACTGAAATCAATCATGGTCAACCATGCTCCAATGTCATGTTGTGATAAGGATTGTCTCAATATGAAAATCAACCATGGTTAACCTTGTTCCAATGACAAATTTTGACAAATATTGTCTCAATATGAAAATTACCATGGTCAACCATGGTCATATTTTGACAAAGATTGTCTCTTGCTCCAACGTCACATTGTGACAACCATGGTCATCCATGGTCAACAATGCTCCAACGTCGCTTTATGACAAATATTACCTCAATATGAATATCAATCATGTTTAACCATGGTCAATAACCATGGTCACATTGTGACAAACATTTTCTCTTGGTACAATGTCACATTATGACAACATGGTCATCCATGGTCAACTGTCGTCCAATGTCATATTGTGAAAAGGATTGTCTCAATATGAAACTCAACCATGATTAAACACAGTCAAACATGGTCAACCATTTTCCAATGTTTCATTGTGAGAAAGGTTGTCTCAATGTGAAAATAAATCATGGTCAACCATATTCTAATGTCGTATTTTGACAAAGATTTTGTCAATAAAAAATCAACGGTGGTAAACCATGTTTAATTTAGGGTTTATAATATTTACCTTAGGGTTCAGATACCTTGGGTTTATAATATTTATGCCTTGGGTTTAATATTGCTCCCTCAAGTTTATAATCCCTTCGGATTTTAGTATTAATCCCTTGGGTTTATAATATTTATCTTAGGGTTTATATACCTTGGGTTTATAATAGTAATCCCTTAGGTTTGATATTAGTCCCTTGGGTTTATAATACCTTGAGGTTTAAGAATTAATCTGTTGGGTTGTAATATCAATCCCTTGGGTATATCAATCTAAGAATTAATATTCCTAGGGTATAATATTATTCATAATGTTTATAATATTAATACTAGGGTTTAATATAAATCCCTTGGGTTTATAATCATTGTCGACTATGCGCAACCATGGTCCAATGTCACACTGTGACAGATTTTTTCTCAATATGAAAATAAACTATGGTCAGCCATAGTCTAATGTCATAATGTCACAAAGATTGTCTCAATATGAAAATCCAACATGGTAAAACATGGTCAACAATTTTTATTTTAGGGTTTATAGTATTTACCTTAAGGTTTATATACATAATGTTTATAATATTTTTTTTTGTGTAAATTGGACTAATTCTATTATAATACAAAAAGATTACATCGAGTTACATCCGCCACCCTGAGTTGGCTACTTGAGCAGTTTAACATTCTGAAACTAAGACTGAGCCTGAGAAAAAGGGACTATGGGACTGTCCGCAGACTAGGACCATCCGAAACTGAACCCCAGACTAGAACCATACAAAACTGATCCTTCCACTCCCTGCCATGGTGAGGGAGGAGTTTACAGACCCAAACATGACTGACATAGATTGACATTACAGACGCAGACTTTAAAATCGACCTTTCAAGAACTGAGGGGTGCGACCCGACACCAAACACAAACTGACTCTCATGACTAACTATTGCAGCAACAACGACAACCAAAAACTGAACCCAGAGAATCCATACCACCCCGAACGACCAAACCTCTTGCCTAGGTGCATGGATTTGGTGGCTCCTCCACCGCTGGACTGATAAATGCACCTGGTTGCTCCTCCTTCATTGTGCATCCATAGGAGTCTGTGGCACTCGAATCTGTGTATGGCGCGTCGTCTCTCGCAGGCTTGCTTGGTCCAGCTCTTTCTCCCGCCACCGTACCCATGGCTTCCAAAGGCTGTAGTCGCTGACCCTGAACAAGCGAGGGTGGCCATGGTTCTGCGGGGGCTTCTGGTCGATCACCATGATCGCATTTTTCGATGCGCACTGAGATATAGTAGACCGCATTGTCCAGCCGACAAGGGATCCTGAAGCGGGTTGTCGGATGCCCCCTGAACGGACATACCATGGCTCTACCCCTTCCCCTGCCTCGTCGATGGGCTTGACGTGCTCCGGGTGAGCCGATTTCCTCCGAGGATGCTGAGGAGCGTGGCGTTGAGGCCCGCCCTTTGGCACCGCCTCTTGAGCCTCCCCGCCTACAAGCGCCACGTTGCCTCTCACGTGGCATCCTGTGAATAACACAGAACCAATGCTACCCAAAGGTTGTGAATGCTGTGCGCCACTGAGGATGCTGAACCTGTGCAACAGCTTACACACCAAATTCAGAACATGAAATGGAATACAAGTATGAACAGCCTTGCTTACCACCCAGGTCGAGAGCCGAGCCCGTTCAGGCGCTGCGTGGAGAGAATTGCTTCCTGAGGGCCGAGCCGAATCACGAACCAGGTCACAGACACAGAGGAATTGAGACGCTGCTACCAAATCTCGAACCAGGACCAAATCTTGAACCAGGACACAGAGGAATTGAGACGCCGCGACACTCAGAGCTTTTGGAGGTCGAAGGCGCTCGTAAACAAAGCTTCTACCGGACAGAATGACAAACCATGCTTCTACCCACAACACAGAGCCACGAATTCGCTGCGAATTCAGGCTTAAAACCAGGGCCTCCAGAGCCAAGGGCCAAGGTCTGTGTTTGGGCTCATGCACCTGCGGTGCAACCATCCAAGAGCCGGCCACCCCACTCACCAGCGTGACCAGACAAAATTTTCTACAGACAGAGCTTCGCTCTCCTTCTCGCCGAACCCCTCTCATCGTCGATCTGGGGCAACTGACCGATATACCTCTGCATCCGGTTATTCTCCCTCCTCCATTAATGTTGGCCGGACCGAATGACTGCCTTCTCGAGGCTTCGGGCCACTTGGCTTGAGCTGGCATCCTCTTGTCATTTAATGAGGCCGCCTCCTCCATCAATGCTTTACATAACACCCGCATCCGGGGGTTGGAGATCCTGATTTGCCAGGGAGAGGCAATCCTGCTGTAGTTGAATATTTGTTGTGTCATTGATATTACCTGAGTAAGGGTGACTATTCAGATCGACTCCTTTATTGGCTAAACGATCAGCCACCTTATTGGCTGATCGTTTGACATGCTGGAAGATGATGCTATTGGGCTTTTTGAGCCTTGCCTCCAATGATTCCAGTCTGCTAAGCAATCTCCAGCTAGAGGCGACTTTGGTTGCAGGTGTTCCTGCTTGAATCCTGATAGCCGCATTGATAAGGATCTGGGAGTCTCCCTCTGCTACCAACGGATAGAACCCCTGTTGATCAGCTATGCATAGACCTTTCCATAGACCTTCCAATTCGGCAGCATTACTGGTGTTGTTTCCGATTGATCCAAAGAAGACGTGCTGGATGTTCCCTTTATCATTTCTGATTGCTCCTCCATATCCAGCGGGGCCTGGATTCCCCTTGGCTGCACCGTCGAAATTCAACTTGAAAGAGGCTAAGGCTGGGGGGGACCAGTGCAAAGGGGATGAAATATGGTTATGGAGCTAAGTGGGAGCAGAGGGAGAGTAAGATACATGAAGATCCCAGGACTTCCATATGTTTAGCTCTTGGGGAGACGTTGGCCAATCCGTCTCTTGCCAGATCCTGAGCACTAGAGTCTCTTGAAGGCTTTGCTTAAGAGGTATCCAAAGAATGTCTGGAGGGCGTTTCCTGTTGTTAAAGACTCTGTTGTTCCTCTCCTTCCAGAGGGTCCAATAAAGAAAACCTGGAATGAGTGTCCACAGAGCATTCAATATTGGACTTTGATATGGCGTCTTGGGCCAGGTTCTCAAAAGATTTGCTATGTCCCCTTGACAATTTCCTAATCTTTGAGTACATTTGTCAATTTGATTCCAGAGTTGAATTGCAAGGGGGCATGTTTCCATCAGATGCACAATGATCTCTGAATGCAGAGAGCAATTTGGGCATTGGGATGGTCCAATGAAACCTCTTCGTTGCAGATTGTCCCAGGTGAGGATTCTTTTTTTGCTTAAAAGCCATAAAAAGGTGGAGACTTTGGGCCACAGTTGGGGTTGCCATATGTTGCGCCATAGTTGATCTTTGTCATTGAAGTTTTGAACATACCGCAGGTTATAAGCTTCTTTTGTGGTGAATACTCCTTTTGTTGTGTGCCCCCATCTTAATCTGTCCTGCTTATTTGACTTTTTGATCTTTCTGTGATTTAGTTCTTGTTCAATTTCTTCATAGTTTTCTCCTTGCCAATCCTCCTGCCAGGTACTAGCTGGTTTCCATTGTTGATAGTCTGTACCTGCATGTTGCTGCCAAAACTGGGATATGCCTGCCAGATTGTTGCGTTGCATATGAGTTTGCCAGAGAGGTTTTTGAAAGAGTGAGGCTAGTGTCGGGAGCTGCTGCCAAGAGTCCTCCCAAAAGCGCGTTGAGTTCCCTGCATGTACTTCCCAGAAACTATTCTCTTGTATGAATGTGCTATGAAGTTTTGCTGTGTTCCAGATCATGGAACCTGAGCTACTTGGATTGAATCGAATCAAATCCTCCTAGCTACTGCCAGGCACGTATTTGGCTTGCCAAAACTTCGCCCATGGTGTTTGAGGTTTGACAAGCCAGTTCCACCATACCTTTGCGCCCATTGTGTTGTTACTGTGCAGGGGGTCCCGTAGGCCCAATCCACCATTGAACTTTTGTTGGCAGACATCTGACCATTTAACTAGTGCCCATTTCCTGTTGAGACCCGATGATCCCCATAGAAAATTCCTTTGCAAGTTGCGAATACTTTTAAGGACCCATTTCGGAGCAGCTAGGATAGAAAATAGATAAAGAGGCATGGTTTGGAGAACGGATTTGATCAGGATGAGACGGCTAGCAATGTTGAGTGATCTGAACGTCCAGGAGGAGAGTCTGGCTTCAAGCTTGTCCAGGAGCATTCTCCACGATGCATGTTTAAGAGTTGAGAGCATAAGAGGAGCACCCAGATATTTGGAGGGGAGCGCAGCTATTGTGAAACCAAGGATGCGAGCTATGTTTCGTTGAGTGGAGATAGGGGTATTGAAGAAAAAAAGCTGAGATTTAGAGGCATTTATGGAGGTGCCTGAGGCTTCAGAAAACAGTTCAAGCAGGGCTTTGAAGGATTTTGCTTCAGCTGAGGAGGGATGTCCAAAGAGCATAGTGTCATCAACAAACTGTTGATGTGATGATGGGGGGAGTCCATGAAGTGCAATACCTTTGATGGTCTTAGAGGAGATTGCATGATGAATCAGACGGCTGAGACCTTCCGCCATAAGGACAAAGATGAAAGGAGAGAGGGGATCCCCTTGTCGTATGCCACGCGAAGCTCGAAAGGGATGAGACGAAGAACCACTGAGAAGGATCGAGAAGCTGGGAGATGATATGAGGTTCATTATCCAGCGGGTCCAAGTGGGGCAGAAACCAAAGGCAAGCAGCATGTGCTGAATATATTCCCAGCTGAGCTTGTCAAAAGCTTTTGATAGATCAAGCTTCATTATCATGCCTGGCTTTTTTAGGATCTTTAAGGAGTGGATGACCTCATTTGATAAGATGATACCATCCATGATTTGGCGTCCTTCAACATACCCTGTCTGCTTCGGGAGAACAAGAAGAGGCAAAAGAGGTTTGAGCCTATTTGCTACTACTTTGGAGATGAGTTTATAGATGACATTACATAGGGCAATGGGCCTGAATTTGTCAGGCGTGTTAGCTTCCTCCCCTTTGGGCACTAGCTCTATGAAGGTGGAGTTAAGGGATGGCAGGAGCCAGTGCATTGAGCGGGATTCTTCCACCAGATCCCAAACTTCGTTGCTGACCAAATCCCAAAATTCATGAAAAAAGTTAGTTGTAAAGCCATCCGGACCAGGAGCCTTACCATCTTTTAGTTGCGCCATTGCTTCCTCCACTTCCTGCTTTGAGACCGATTGAAGAAGGTTTTGATTGTGTTCGGCAGTGATGAGCTTGGGAATGTGCCGCGTGATCTCTTGTATGGCTACGGTTCTGCTTCTTGTTTGTTCCTTGAGCGTTTCCTGAAAGTGATCCCTTAGTTCTTTTTCCATGTCTTCATGTTTTTCTAGTTTTTCCCCTTGATTGTTGTTGATGAAAGAAATGTTGTCATGCATTCTTCGTTGAATCGTTGATCGATGGAAGAATTTGGTGTTTTTTTCCCCTTCCTTCAGCCATTTTATTCGAGACTTTTGGCGCCAAAGGATTTCCTCTTGTGATCTTCTTGCTTCTAAGGCCAACCACAGGGATTGCTCTTTGTTGGCTAGTTCCTCTGTTCTGCCCTCAGTGATGATGGTTTGCTGGAGAATGCTCATTTCCTGTTCCAATTTTTGCCTGGCTTCCATGATGTTTCCAAAATGGTTCTTGTTCCAGGCCTTCAGCACTTGCTTGAGATGTCTTAGTTTTTCCTGAAACTTGAACATTTTTGCACCTTCAGGTGGATTGAAGGATTTCCATGCGGTCTGGACCACCTCTTTGAAATTTGGGTGACTGGACCAGAAGGCTTCGTATCGGAAAGGCCTGTTGCAGTGTTTTCCGGGCCTGGACCATTGCAGCATAATGGGCCAGTGATTTGATCCCCCTTGAGGCAGTATGGAAGCGTGAAAGTCTCCTCCCAAATGGATGGCATTGTCTGAGAGTAGAAAACGATCAAGCCGAGAAGCGATATTGTGAACTCCTCTGCGTTTATTCGTCCAGGTGTAGGTGCCGTTGGAAGTTTGGATGTCGATGAGTTGGTTACTTTTGATGAAATCCTTGAATCCATTGCTGTCTTCTTCCAGCTTCATTCGCCCTCCTTTTTTTTCCTCTAGGTGGGTGATGATGTTGAAATTGCCCCCGCTTATCCAAAGGGGATAACGCCTGGAAGTGTTCAAGCTTGTTAGTGTTTCCTGAGGGAAGTAAGTATTAGTGAGATGCCCATGAATGTCCGTTCTGATGAGATGAAACGTAGCTTGAATGAAATGCCGGGTAGCATTGAAATCTTGCAGCAGTAGAATCTGTGGGTTCCATACTATGGACAATCCTCCTGATGCGCCCATTGCATCTATAGAAATGGATTGACTGCCTCTCCAAGCTTTGTTGAAGATCTTTTCTAATGCAGTGGAGGTGCTCTTTGTTTCTTGTATAAAGACTACTACTGGTTTTTCTGACTGTATCATTTTTTTTAGCATTCTGTGTTTTGAGGAGCTATTAAGCCCCCTCATGTTCCATGAGATGAGCTTCATGAGGAACTATGGGGGTGGGGCTTGTAAAGCTGCGTTAACTTTGGGAACCTCCCAGATTCCAAGAGTTGTTCTCCCAATATGATTGTTCGCTGCAAATCTGTTTTGCGCCCTCTCTTCTTCGTTTCTTTAAGGATTTTTTTACCATCCCACAGCCTGCCTGCCTGAATTCCTAGGCATTTTTTGTGATGAGCTTTGCTCAATACTCCTTCTAGTCTGTCTACTTCCCACGGGGGAATGGAGGTATACGCTTTTTGCTTGCATGCCTCTTCCAGTTTGAGAATGTCCAGCCCATCCAAGCTTACATTCTCGATATCTTCTTCCATGTTGATGGGCAAGTTCGGGAGGTCTTCTAGGACCCCTTCTTGCAGACTGAGAGCTAGAGCAGCATCGAGGTCCATGGTTGAGGGCTGCAGATCTGAATCTGTCACTGGCATTTTTGACTTCGAGATGAGAGGAGCACTGATCAGCTCTGATGAGGAGGGGTTCATGGGAGCTTTATGGAGCGGGTCAGCTGATGACGGGGGCGGAGAAGCTTGAGAGTCTTTTTGAGGCGGGGGATCAGAGGGGTCCTAAGAGGAGAGGACATGAAATCTATTTGAGGAGTCGGCTTTCTTATGGCTGGGGGGGGCATCTCTCTGAATTTTTGGGTTGGAGGGAGCTCCATTCTGCTTCTTGACATGTCTGCGGCGATGGGGAACTTTATGAATCCCTCAGAGTTTTGGGAGGCATCATTGGCTGTGGGATGGATTTGGACATTCAGAGGGCATTCCCTGAACAGATGACCGTGCTCATGGCATTTGCGACAACGAAATGGGATTTGTTCATAATCAAGGGGTTGATTCCATTCATAGTCATCGTGATAGAGGCTTACCGTGTCTGCTAGGGTCTTCTTGAGTTGCATCTGGACACAGATCCTGGCATATGAGGTGAACCTTCGGTTTTTTGTTTCCTCCGCCACCTTGATGAAGGTACCAATGCGGTTACTGATGTCCTTTAGAGTTTCTTCTCTCCAGTACTCCGTGGGTAAGGAGTACATGCGGATCCAGACGGGGGCGTGGCTGAGGTCTTCTGTGTCTGGATTGAATCTGGGTTTCCAGTCCCGTAGGAAGAGACCCGCGGAGTTGAAGAAGTATGGGCCTCCATCAAATACTTTTATTTTGTCCTCCAGGCAGGTAAATATGGCCGTGAAGAATCCTTTGGGACCTAGAAGCAAGGAAACATGACCTTTGGGCTTCCATTTAGAGGCGATCCAGCCATGCAGAGCTTTTTCCGTTGGCCAAAAACCCAAAAATTTGCCGATGAGTGCATGGTCTTTCATGTACTGTATCTTGCCATTGATTCTGTGGCTTGGAAGCTCCACTCAGATTCTTTCTGGTGCTTTGGGGATGCATGTTGTCGATTTCGTCCTTTATGGTGTCGCCTTTGGATTCTCTGTCACTTCTTCGTCCGTGGTTGCATATTGTTCTGGGGCGACAGGTGGTTCAGAGCTCTGTCCTTGCTCGGTGATTGGATCGTGATGAAACTGGGTATTCTCTGGTGCGCCGTCAGACCTGAAATGATCGCTCGAAGGAGGGGGGGGGTTGGGTACCCGCCCCTCCCATTTGGGAGGCCATGACGTTGAGCACAGTCAGGCGCTGTCTTTGCTGCTAACGGCTTTGAAAGGAGTACCGCTCTGTGGACGGCTGATGGTCAGATATGCAGGTCTGAGCATTGGCTACAGGTTGCAGAGCTCAGAGCTAGTGTTCGGTCCATAATGTTTATAATATTGATCCCTTGGGTTTATAATCTTTTTTTTAGTATAATCCCTTGGGTTTATTATCGTTCACGAGGTCCAACGTCGTAGTGTGAGAAATATTGTCTCGACATTAAAATAGATCCTGGTCAATGATGGTCCAATGTCGCATTATGACAAGGATTCTCTCAATATGTAAATCAACCATGGTCAACCATGTTCCAACGTTGCATTTAGACAAAGATTGTCTCAATATGAAAATTAATCATGGTCAACCATGTTCCAACGTCACATTGTTAGAAAGGATTTATCAATATGAAAATCAATCATGGTCATCCATGTTTATTTTCGGATTTATAATATTTATCTTAGGGATTATATACCTTGGGTTTATAACCCGAGGTCAACGATGATCCAATGCCGCATTATAATAAAGATCCAATGGTTTATAATCTCTTTGGTTTATGTCACATGGTCCATATGAAAATAAGAGACAATCATGGACAATCATGGTCAACCATGGTGAGCCATGGTTGATCATGGTCAACCATGTTTTATAGATTGAAACAATGTTGCGTTGTGACAAAGATTTTCTTGATATGAAAATCAATCATGGTCAACCATGGTCCAACATCGTGTTGTGACAAATATTGTCTCTATATGTAAATCAATTGTGGTCTTGAATGTCACATTGTGACAAAAATTGTCTCAATATGAAAATCAACCATTGTCAACCATGGTCTAACATCGTATTTTGACAAATATTGTCTCGATATGTAAATCAATAATTTTCAACCATGGTCTAATGTCACATTGTGATAATAATTATTTCAATATGAAAATAAACCATGGTCAACCATGTGTTTATAACATTTATATTAAGGTTTATATCCCTTGGGCTTTTAATATTTTTCCCTTGGATTTAATATTATTCCCTTTTGTTCATATTCCTTTTGGGTTTTAGTATTAAGCCATTGGGTTTATGATTCCCTTGGATTTATAATATCGACCCATTAGGTTTATTATTCCCTTGGGTTTATAATATCAATCATGGTTAATCATGGTCAATCATAGCTAGCCATGGTCCATCATGGTCAACCATGGTTGAATGTCCCATTGTGACAAAAAATGTCTCCATATGAAAACCATGGACAATCATGGACAATCATGGTCAACCATGGTTGAACGTCACATTGTGACAAAGATTGTCTTGATATGAAAATCAACCATGATCAACCATGGTCCAACGTCACATTGCAACAAATATTGTCTCGATCTATAAATCAATCATGGTCAACCATGGTCATTCATGGTCTAATGTCGCATTGTGATAATGATTTTCTCAATATGAAAATCGATCATGTTTATTTTGAGTATTATGATATTTATCTTAGGGTTTATAATATTTGCCCCTTGGTTTTAATATTATTCCCTTGGGTTCATAATCTCGTGTGGTTTTAATATTAATCTATTTGGTTTAATATTCCCTTGGTTTTATAATATCAATATCTTGGGTTTATTATTCCCTTTGGTTTATAATATTAATCATAGTCAACCATGGTCAACCATATCCAACCATGGTCGAATGTCACATTGTGACAAAGATTGTCTCAATATGGAAACCAATCATAGTCAACCATGGTCCAACGTTGCGTTGTGACAAATATTGTCTTGATATGAAAATTAATCATAGTCAATCATGGTCAACCATGGTCCAATGTCACATTGTGACAAGGATTTTCTCAATATAGAAATTAAACATGCTCAACCATGTTTATTGTAGTGTTTATAATATATATCTTATGGTTTATATACCTTGGGTTTATAATATCAATCCCTAGGGTTTAATTTTATTCCCTTAGGTTTATAGTCCTTTGGGTTCTTAGTATTGATCCCTAAGGTTTATTATTCTCTTGGGTTTATAATATTGATCATGGACGACCATGGTCCAATGCCACACTGTGACAAATATTGTCTTAATATGAGAATCAACCATGGTCAAGTATGGTCCATTGTAACATTGTAACAAAGATTCTCTCGATTTGAAATCAATCAGGGTCAACCATAGTCCAAGGGTTTATAATATTTTTATTATAAACTCAAGAGATTGATATTATAAAACCAAAGGGTTAATAATAAAACCCCAAGGGATTATAAACCCGAGGGAACAATATTAACCCAAGGGACAATAAACCCAATGCATAAATACTATTAACCCTAGGGTTTATATTCCCTTGGATTTTTAGTATTAATCCCTGGGGTTTATTATTCCCTTGGGTTTGTAATATAAATCCCTTGGGTATATTAATATAAGGGTTCATATTCCTAAGGTCTAATATTTTTAATAGGTTTATAATATTAATCGCTTAGGTTCAATATAAATCATGGTCAACCAAGGGTTTATATGCATTGGATTTATAGTATTAGACCCTTGGGTTGAATAATATTAGTTCCTTCGGTTTATAATACCTTGAGGTTTTAGTATTAACCAATTGGGTTTATTAATCTCTTGGGTTTATTATTCCCTTGGGTTTATAATATCAATCCATTGGGTCTATTAATCTAAGGGTTCATATTCCTAGGGTATAATACTAAAACCCCAAGGGAATAATATTAACTGAAGGGATAATAAAATCATGGGATTAATTAAAAACCCAAGGAGTTATAAACACAGGAGAATAATATTAAACCCTAGGGATTAGTATTATAAACCTAAGGTATATAAACCCTTAGATAAATATTATAAATCCTAAAATAAACATGGTTGACCATGGTTGAAAATGGTTGTTTTTCATTTTGAGACAATTGTTGTCACAATGCGACGTTGGACCATGGTGACCAGGGGTTAAATTTGACGGGTGACCCTACCTGTCAAGGAATTTTTTTATGACGTTTTTATTTTTACACTGCCCATCATATGAATTTTAAAATTTATTTGTACAAGTTTTATCTAATTTCAAATTGTACAATAAAATAACAATAGTTGTGAAATAATTTTCAAACCAAAAACATAACGTGCATGATTTCTTGGTTGGATACAACGACCCTTTTGGTGGCTCGCCCAACAACCGAATTTGCAGACAAGAAGTTGTGTTCAACCTCATTTCGGACAAAACCCAACAGTCTAATGCTATTTACTGCACAAACCGTTGTTGAAAGTCCAGTCCAATTTTTTACAGCAAATAAAAAACAAAGCTCAATTTTTTACATAACCCACTACCCAGAATTCAGCGGGTTTAATATCCCACTAAAGACAAATGAATTCAATGCATCAAGCTCTACTGAAATTTCAAACATATAAAAGTCCAGTCCAATTTTTTACAACAAATACAAAACAAA
>APFE030646873.1:31056-109228 GCA_000404065.3 Pinus taeda
CTTACCAAGAGTTACTTCCCAACATTATTTACGTAGGAGTAAAATTGTAAATTGGTATCCCAAATCAAGATTATGGCTGGCCACAAATTCCATTTTTATTCCATAATTTAAGTAAACTTTTGCATAAAAATAATACGAATAAGATGTAAATAAATCTGCTTACCAAGAGTTACTTCCCAACATTATTTACGTAGGAGTAAAATTGTAAATTGGTATCCCAAATCAAGATTATGGGATTCGATTTGTCCATTAACCACTATTAATTTAGTAATTTAGTATTCACTAATGCAAGTTATAATGTTTTATGCAATTTTTTCTAGGGCCTAATTTCTAAATTTAGAATATGATTTGATTTGCTTATTAACCACTATTAATTTATACGTTACAATGTTTTATGCATTTATTTCAACTTGAGTGGCAAACACTAAGCTACCATACAACACTTCTTTAATGAATTGCTAATTTTACATTTAATACATTTACCAAAAAAACATAAAAATAAAAATAAAAAATTGGGTCACCGATTATGTTTTTTTGGTTTATGTCAAAAAATGATGAAAATATCAAACCTAAGTAGATGATTTCCAAATAATTCCTATGCGTGTTGTGTTGGCTCCCCGTTAATGGCGGTGTAGAAGGTCAATGCTCCCCGTGTGTTTTGTGGCATGTGCTTAAATCTAGCGATGTGTCTATTTACTAACACCTATAGGTTTTGGTGTAACGGCAATCGTGACTCCAACAAGTGGTATCAGAGCCAGAGGTCTCGAGTTCGAAACACACTGGACTCGCGTTGGGGGGGAGACTGTTGGCTCCCCGTTAATGGCGGTGTTGACCTTAATGGCGGTGTAGAAGGTCAACGATCCCCGTGTGTTTCATGGCATGTGCTTAAATCTAGCGATGTGTCTGTTTATTAACACCTGCAGGTTTTGGTGTAAGGACAATTGTGACTCTAACATGTTGCATATTAAGAATTGTAAACAATAAGGTTGTCTTTGCTTATGAGTGAAAATATGTTTGTAACACATATTATAATTCACAAAATAAAAATAAAAAAAAATTACATGCACCATAGGTTAAAACTTTGGATAAATTTTCAACTGCGGAATGAATTGAATATATATCACAACATATATGTAAACACAGGTTTGTGCACTATGGTGATTCATATTAAAGTCTAAATCTCATGTCCATAAGATCTATGTTAATTCACTATACCCTTGCATTAATATTTATGATATGACCAAGGGTTGTGCTATTAACACTGGCATACGAGTTAATGGGTGGGGCTTCCGAGGAGGTGACCTCTTCCCCTTAAGTATGTACATTTGTATTTGAAATTTACATCTTGCCTTAGGCGCCCTAGCTGGTCTGCAACCTAATGCTGCCAGCTGCCAAGCACTTACTCTTCCCACTGCCAAGTGGTGTTAATCCGTGCCTAGAAGGAGGGAGTGGATCTCGGAACTCGTCCTTACGCCAGGAGTTGAGTTATCCATCTAGAATGTCACCCTTCGCACTTGGTCCATTGTTCATAAACTATTTCTGGAGCTTAACCCTGCAAACCCTAACCTAGTGAGGGTGCATTCAGTCGAATGGGTCCCGCCCCTACGACTTGGCTCCACTGCGAGTTCACACCAGACTTCCAATCCAACCTTTGGCGCAGATGAACTCTACTAGTTATCGTCCAGGCTTCTTCCTTCCTCCGCAAGTAAGCTTGTTTTGCTGCAACATTTTTGTTTAATTCTATCGGTTACAGAGTTTTCTTTAAACTTATTTACTTCATTGTTAATCATTTCCTCACTTCTATCCGCAGGTAAAATGACTGCTACACCTTCAGATTTTCCTCTGAAGCTGACAGAAGGAAATCTCTGCCCTTCCTCATGTGATGGATTTTAATCTTTTCGTCTTGCAATTAAATTAGAATGGTGAATAGTTTTCAAGCCTTGGGTGTTTGCTTCTTTCTTCTACAACCCTGCCATGAGCAGCACTAGAAACCTTTATGGAGAGAAGGAATGGTATGAATAACTTCTTCAAGGATGGCTTGCTTCAAAATGAAACGTTGAATTGGTTAACCGCTTTCAATTTTGGGTTTACATAGATATTCATCGGATTAGGGCTTTGAAAGGGTAAAACCCTTGTTGTCAAGATGCATTAAGAATCTTTTTCTTTTGAATGGTTTTCGATTGTTCTTCAGAATTGAATATGTGCAAAGCTTAACTTATTTATTTAGCTTATTGTTCTTGTAGAATCATCTTCTGTGTATTGTTCTTTCTTGGTTGAATGACACGGTTAGCGCATAACATTATTTTGCAACTCTTTTTAGTTTGGAATGCCCAGATTTGGCTCTGTCTATGTGATTTATAGTATTGGGAGACAATTATTTTTCTTATGTTAAGACAATCGTTTATCATTGGTCCTTTGAAGACTACATCGTAGAGTTAATGTTTCGGTTAAGTTTTATGAAGACTCTAGCATACAAAACGACCTCCTAGTTGTCCCATTGGGAATTTCTGAGGAGCGAATCTGGATAGGGCTAGGGGTTCTTTCACTTGGTCTTTTGCAATGATAAATACTTAAATTGGATTTCTCCTTTTTGCCAGACAATATTGTCTTAACATGTGGTCCTTTTTGCTTCCTTTTCTGGTTAGCCTGGAATGTAATCCTCACTCCTATTCGAGTCTGGTTGTAAATGGATTTATTGTTTTAACTTCTAATGGATACAAATGGCTCCTCTACTTCAATCGGGAGGATACCGTAGCAGTTCTGAACATTGGGTCATTACTCTTGTTCGTATGATTTGGCCTACAGGACAATTTTACTTGCATCTATAACTGCACATGATCATTCTTTTAACATGATCATTCTTTTATAGGTAGTGTTTTAATATAGACCTTTCTTGTTGTAATGCCCAATTTCCTGTGATCTTTATTTACACATAATACTTATTTTTACTATGGAAATATTGCATGCCATCTTTATCTACATTATAAAAACGTTTTATAAGAATCATGTGTTCATGCAATAAGTTTAAACGTTCTTCACTATTTGCTAAGTAGCATTCATACGGAAAGAATCTCTAAAACTATGGTTTTTCTGTCTCCATATGGTCTCGGTTTCTTTACAGAAATTAGTTTAAATGCAATAGTTTTCTTTTAAACAAAAGTTTCGAGTATAGTTTTTAACAACCTTAGTTTTGTCGGAAAACAGTTCTGTTTGCTCAACAATTCAGTACAATTTACCATTTTCTATAGAAATCACCTATTCCTATTATCTACCTTAGAGGCATCTATTCATCGTGCCTCTAAAATCTAACTTAATTATCAACATTTTATGAGCATTGAATACTTGACCATCAAATCATGAAATAATTCCTCATAACATATTTCATACTATAGTCATAACAAAATAGAGTAGGCATGTATTACTTATCTGATTTTGAATAATGATTCCTTACAGATGAAACCTTTCCACCCTACCAATGACAAATTGGCAATTACGTCCAATATTCCCCCCCCAAGCTTCTCAGTTCCTTCTGAACAATTTTCTCAAGGCAACAATGTAATGATTTCGGCCTCAAGACCCCAAGTCCAACTAATAAAACACTTCCTTCTGCTAGGGAAGCTAAACTCCAGAGTTTTTCCTATTGAACTCTTGTTCAACTCCAAGAATCCCCTCCCTTTTCCCCACCCCCCCATTCCTCTCCTCTTCTCCCTTTTCTTAGAGGAAGAGGAGATGAGGGAATAACTACCTTAACTGATCATTGTCCCGTGAAAATGAGAGTTACTGAGGTTTATCTATAATTCCTCAACTCTTCCATAAAACAGTATAAATTTTCATAAACAACTTAATTACTAATTATTATTAATCATAACACAGTAACTAATTGTCACTAGTTTACTGATTCGTAATAGTAAAAATTTTCATAAGTAAATCATAAGTCTGGGGATGTCACAACTTCCCCCCCTTAGTGTAACACCATCTCGATGTTCATTCTTCCATCTGTTCCTGAAATAATCCAAGATATGCCTCCTGCATAAAATATTTATCTTACCAAGTGGCTTCTTCCAGGCTGATGTGCTTCCATTGCACTTTAACTTGGACGATAGCTCACCTCTACAACGTTACTTCTCTCTGATCGAGTATGCGCAAGGGCTCAACCAAAAAATTCCCTTTCGGTTCGACCTGCCACAAGTACCATTGTCATATAACTGATACACATATAAATAATTGTGACACATTCATAGATAACAAGAGTTTTATATTTATATATTTGTTATACCTGAAGCTCTTGTCATTTATGATGTGCCTGGGATCATATACATACTTCTTTAAAAGAGAAACATGAAATACATTATGAACCCTGTTAGAGCCTAGATTTACCTCAGGCTGAAAAGGTAAGCTTCTAGGTCCACATCAAACTACGCTCAGCCTCGTAGTTAGCCCTATGAGGACAAGAGAGGGCTCTCTCTGAGTCAATCTCAGCAAAAGATAGTCAGATGGGGCTCGAGATGACTGATTTAACAACTAATCTTAGGCTAGGTATAAAGTGCAAGGATTTAATTTGAGTTTTTAGGGGTTTTTTGTTGGAAAAAGGGAAAGGCAAATTTGGGTCCGGGGATGAGGCCAAATTTTTGCAGAGTTCCAGTTGGGCAAGGTAGGCAGTAGTTTTGATGCTTTAGATGAAATGAATGGATAGAAAATACCGTTGAGGAGCTGAAGAGGGAAAGAGGCTGCAAGAATCTTCTCCAAACAGATGAAAATATGTAAAACTAAACAAAGTTTAAAGCAGAGCACAACAAACTCATGAATTCTACCTTTGTCACTCAATTTGTTTAATTTTAGAAGCAAAGAGAAGGGAAATGGCATACATAAAACATCAATGAACTTACAATTACATGAAGAAAAACACCATCAAAACACAGAGCCACAAGGATCCCAACAAGTGCTGCAAAACCCTGGTCTTTCCTTTGCCAAAAATGCAAAGATCAAATGTATAATGGAGTGCCAAGCAATCCCAAGTGTCCAACCATGAAAATGACTTAGAAATTACATAATATAGACAAAACAAACCCATTCCCTTGCATCTAGGGGTCGAGCTCATCATTCTAGGAGCTGTTTGAACCAATTCTAAACAAGGAACTGAAATCTAGGCAATCAAACAACTTGCCTCTATATGGAAGGAAAATGATTCATTCATTTAATTTTCACTTTTTAGTGAATGAATCCTCTAGAACAAGTAAATATGTGTCAAAATTACATCATAGTCGTCAAGTTACATCAAGATAGATCCATAGTTACATCAAAAAGTAAAACTAGTCAAAACTGGGCTAATTTCTGAGCTGAAGAGTGAAAATGAGGCCAAATTTCTCTATGCGCCGCGCCCAAATTCTCTATGCATCACACCACTTTGGAGCTGATTTTGAGGCACTTCATGAAGTCCAAATTGAGCTCATGATAGCTCGTTGGAAAGCCCTACCTGTCTACTTTCCAACCCAAGTGGAATTTCTAGATTTGGATGTGATTTTCCCCTCCAAAAATTCAATCTCCCAAGACTACTTCCTATGTGTCAAAATAGGGGCAGTGAGGTCATTTTTTGAGTGTTTTTGACCTCTTTGAGGGCCCAAAACTTGCCCAAATTTCTTGGTCATGAACAGGAAACCATAAATTTTCATGAAAAATCCAGAAATGTAAAGTTTTGGTAATTTGGAGCCCTCTAGCAAAAGCGAGCGCCACGTGGCGCAGCGCATAGGGAGGAAAACCCTGTGTTAAAAATTTCTATGCATAGCGCCTTTTTTCAAACCAGTTTTGAGGACCTTCCCATGGTCGAAATTGGGTGTGGAATAGCTCTTTCGAAAGCTTATTGATTCTACTTTCCAACCCAACTTGAATTTTTCAACTTGGAGTTCATTTTCCCTGTAAAAAGTCAAATCTCCCAAGACTGGTCAAAATGTGCCAAATGAGGCTGCCTCAAGGCAAAGTGTTGTTGTAGTCAACTTTTGAAGATCTTCCTCAACTCCAAATTGAGCTCATGCTACCTCATTGGAAGGATATTTGTGTTTACTTATCCTTTAACTCAACAAGAAAGTCATTTGGCCAACCAAGCTAGGAGAAAACTTGATTTTTCCAATGTCACTTCAGAGGTGTATCAATTCTCTCAAGGCGACTGCATTTTTGACATTTCTCTAAAACCATGGCACCTGTGTAAAAAGTGAAGGAGGTTTTTCTTCCTTGGCTTATTTTGGATAAAAAAATCTCTCAGGTTTTCCAAATTCATCTTTTATTGCTCAGAAACATCATTTGAGTGAAACCTATCCCGATGTGTGGAACAAGGGATTTGTCGAAATGAATCGAAATGAAAGGGATAAGGGGCTTCTAAATTCTTGAGAAAATTTTGGGAGGTGGGGAGGGATGTTAGGAAGTAGGGGAAAGTGGAATTTCAGAGATTGAGTGAGGGGAAGGGGTCCAAAAGGGAAAAACACAGGCCTAGCCTAGAAAATTGCCAAGTTGTAGCAAGAAACTAGGGTTTATGCGAAAATGAGGAATTTGGGGGATCTCAGCGATGGAAAGTGTTTAATAAGGTACATTTAGGATAGGGGAAGGTATGTGAACATCAGGATACAATTTTTGCTCATCCAAGAGAAATTACCTTCAAAACCCTGGGAGAGGGAAATGAACTTTACCTAGGCGCAACTGAAGCATGAACAAGGTGTAAAATGACCCAGTGGAACTTGACATGATGATGAAAACCCTCTGAATGATGGTACACTCAGCTGAATGGTGACATGGACCAACATTTGGACAACTTTGACAGGAGTAAAAGCAAACCCTAGACCCAATACCTAGTGACCAAATTTTTACTTGAAGACTCACTGAAATGATAAAATTTGACCTTGACACCTTAAAATCATTTTGTAAGAGCAAGTTTGATCACTGGAGGAAGGCTACAAAGACTGACACTAACAAACCCGAATGTGACTGGGTAGTGCGAGTCAATATGCAATTGGTCCTACTCTATCTAGAATTTGGAAAGGGCCACAGAACCAGGGAGCCAACTTGGCACATTTTCCCTATCTAAGAGTACTTCTCTTTGGTTTAATTTGCACATACACATGATCCCCTACCTGAAATTCCCGGTAGGTTCTTTTCCTATCGGCATAAGCTTTTTGCCTATCCTGAGCAACTTTCAGATTTTGCTGAACCTTCTTCACTGTCCTCTCCATTTCCTCCAGCTTGTCCAGTCCTAATATCATCTTATTTTCAGGACTATTCCAGTTTGTAGGGATGGTACACTTTCTCCCATAAAGTACTTCAAAAGGACTCATTTTCAGCGACCCGTGATAGCCCTTGTTGTAAGCAAATTCCACCAAATGTAGGTACTCTTCCCATTTTCCAGGTTGTTGCATCACGTAGCATGTCCTCTACCACCTGGTTAACTCTTTTAGTTTGTCCATCGGTATGAGGGTGATAGGCAGTGCTGAAATGAATTTGCGTGCCCAACCCTATAAATAATGCTTTCTAAAAATCTGAGGTAAAATTAACATCTCAATCAGAGATTATGACCCGAGGCATCCCATGTAGCCTAAAGACCTCTTTCATGAATATATCTGCTATTTGAGTTGTTTGGTATGTGGACTTAACTGGTATGAAATGAGCGGTCTTGCTCAGTTTGTCTACCACAACCATAATTGAGTCATTTTGTCTTTTAGATTAGGGTCGATCTGTTATAAATCTAAGGTTATGGTATCCCATTTCCATTCAAGAATGAGTAAGGGATGTAGTAACACATCAGGGTGTTGATGCTCTGCTTTAACTTGCTGGAATTCTAAGCATCTAGCCAAATATTCTGCAATATCCCTCCTCATACTAGGCCAATAATAACTTTTCTTGATGGCAAAGAAAAGCTTTTGATAACCAGGGTGAGCAGTGTAAGGACTTCTGTGAAACTCATCTAATATAATTTTCTTTATCGACAATTGATTGAGAACATAAATACAATTTCTGAACATCAACAAATTTTCAGGGTTAATATTGTACCCTTTTTGCTCCGCAACGCTCTCTGTCAATTTAGCTTGCTGCCAAATATAATCATATTTTGGGTCCTTTTTGGCTGCTTCTTTTATCTACTCAGTAAAGTTGAATTCTACTTGACTAAATGAAATTTCATAGACATAATGCAGTTTTCTACTTAATGCATCCACCACTCTATTTTCTTTCCCCTTTAAATGTTTGATTTCAAAATCAAACTCGCTTAAGAATGCAGTGCATCGAGCTTGACGCGCATTCAAGGTAGGTTGGTTGAAGAAATTCATTAGGCTGCTGTGGTCGGTTTTGAGTAAAAACATCTTTCCCATCAAATAGTGCTGCCACACTTTTAAGGCATGAACTACAATAGTCAATTCATAAGCAACTACTTTATCGTTTTGCATTAGAATTCCGCCCACACCTTCTTTACATGTGTCCGTACATACTATACAATCCTCCTCAAGATCTATAATTTTCAATACTGACACGGTGGTGAGCAAATGCTTCAATTTCTCAAAACTTTCTTGACAGTCCCTAGTCCATTTAAAATTTGTTCCCTTTTTCTGCAAGGAAGTAATTGGATAAGCAACCTTTAAAAACCCCCTTATGAATCACTTGTAGTAACCAGCAAGGCCCATAAAAGAGCATATATTTTCCACATTTGTTGGAATCGGCTAGTCCATTATGGTCTTGATTTTCCCCAGGTCCGCTGTTTTGCCTTCAGAGGAAATAATATGTCCTAGATACTAGATCTGATCCTTAAAGAAGTCACATTTGCTAAATTTGGCATACAGTTGGTTCTCTCTTAAGGTTTATAACACTACCTGAAGGTGCTCCTTATGTTCCTCTATACTCCTAGAATGTACCAAGATGTTGTCAATAAAAATAAGAACAAACTTGTCAAGGAAGGGGTGGAAAATTTCATTCATCATACTCATGAATGCTGCTGGGGCGTTTGTAGTCCGAATGGTAAAACTATGAATTCATAATGACCATAATGAGTTCTAAATCCAGATTTATATATGTCTTCATTTTTAATTCCGATTTGATGATATCCTAATCGTAAATCAATTTTTGAACACACTACCGCACCCTTAACTTGATAAAAAAGGTTATCAATTTGGGGTAAAGGGTATTTATTCTTAACTATCGATTTGTTTAATTGTTTGAAATCTATGCATAACCGCAAGGTACCATCCTTTTTTCTTACGAATAAAACCGAGGCTCCCCAAGGGGACACACTGGGTTGAATATAACCTTTATCTAGTGGCACTTGAAGCTGCATATTTAATTTTGTTAACTTAGGGACACTCATTCTGTAAGGGGCTTTGGAGACTGGAGCAGCTCCAAGGACCAATTCTATGGTAAAATAGAGTTTCCTCTTAGGTGGTAACCCAGGGATGTCTTCCAGAAAGACATCTTTAAATTCCTGCACTACTGGTAGTTTCTCCAAAGCAGACATCTTATCTTTAGAGTTTGTGTACCCCACTTGAACCACATATATTTGACAGCGTTTACGCATACATCGTGCTAGTTGATGGGCTGTAGCGGGGTGTAACATAACTTCTCCTCTCACGCCATGAATCTCTATTCTGGTGCCATCGCTGGACAAGAAATTAATTGTTATATCTTTACAATTTACTAAGGTCCACTGACGTTCCAGCCAGTCCATTCCTATCAGAACATCATAGGAGCCTAACAATAAGACATTTAAATTTGTCCTAATCTGTTGTCTTTCCAAATCAACTCCACAATCTTCTAATGTTGCACTAACTCTTCTTTTTGCTCCTATGGCTAGTTGGACTAGCCACAAGTTTCTAAATTTTACACTTTTTAGTTGGCACAAATCAACTATCCTTGAGCTGACATAGCTCAAGCTTGCACTCAGATCTATTAAAATGGAAACAGGATGATTGGATATTTTATCTTCGAGTTCCACCATAGAGGGTTGATATTCTGGCTAGCGGTCTTCCAGTGCTGCATTAATCCGAGGTATGTTCCGTGCCACATCACTGATAATAGAAGCTTCTTGAACATTTGTAATTGGTTCTGCTCTCCCTCTATGAGGGAAATTTTTGTAATAATGAGGTTCCCCACAACCACAACATTACAAAGGAGGTTTAGGAATCTGACCAGATTCCAACTTGCTTGATGCTTCACTTTGTTTTGCTTCATTCTGAGGCCTATACCTCTGCTGACTCCATCGTAAATCTATTTGATCCCTTTTGTCCTGCATATTTGGTATCAGCCTGTTTCACATTTTTATTGGCTGTAAAAAAAAATTGTCCTTTCTTACTTGGCCAATTTTTATTACCTTCACCTTTTTGCATATTTGATGATAATAGATCTGAGCCTTTCAGACAGCTTCATCCATTGTTTTAGGGTTATCGAACTCCAATTTCTCTTTCATGTAGATAGGTAAGTTGCTAATAAAATGTTGGACTTTAGCCTTCTCTTCATAGATATAGGGAACATATCTCAACAATGAAGTGAACTTGGCTATGAACTCATCCATAGTCTATTGTCCTAATTTTAGATCATGAAACTCTTTGGATTTGTCATTATAAAACCGCTCAATCAAATACATATCCTTAAAATGCTTATGGAATTGCTCCCATGTGACTTCCTACTCGCTGATTTCTTTGACTGTTTTGGTTTCTTCCCACCACAGGGTGGCCTTGCCCTGTAGCTGATAAATTGCTAACCTTGCTTTCAAATTGTCATCATATCCATATATTTGAAAGTATTTATTCATATTGATTAACCAGGCCTCTGCCGCTTCATCAGCCTCTCCATTATATACTGGGGGTTTGATCTTTTTGAACTCACCTTGGAGCTCAATTTTCTGCCTTTTTTTACTCTTCTTACTAGAGACATTATCAGATTCTCCTTCGTTACCAGTTTGTTCTCCTTCAGACTCCATGCATTCCTCCTACTGTCTATCGGAATCTATTCCATTTTCTTCATCCTGACTGGGATTTGGATCTCTTTGATTCTGCCTATCTGATAGGCCTTTCATGATCTTTTCTTGCTCTAGACATAATCTTTCATTATCAACTAGCAAACTCTACATCTTTGCTCGAAGCTGCTGAATTGTTTCTAGTAACACGACATTTGTGTTCTGATTTGCTTCACCTAATTGTACCCACACCTCTGGGTTTTGGCTGGAAGTACCTCCAGAGAGGGTGGATCCCACTCCTTGTCTCATCTTGCGCCCACTTCCTCTCTGTGTACGATAATCATTTTGTTATTCAACACTTAACCACTCAGGCCTCAGTGTAGTAACCCGAGGGCTCTGATACCAATTGTAACACATATTATTATTCACACACACAAAAAAAATTAATTTACATGCACCATAGGTTAAAACTTGGATAATGTTTCAACTGCAGAATGAATTGAATATATATCACAACATATATGTAAACACAGGTCTGTGCACTATGGTGATTCGTATTAAAGTCTAAATATCATATCTGTAAGATCTCTGTTAATTCAATGTACCCCTACATTAATATTTATGACATGACCAAGGGTTGTGTTATTAACGCTGGCGTACGAGTTAACGGGGCTTTCGAGGAGGTGACCTCTTCCCCTTAAGTCTATACATTTGTATTTGGAATTGACATTTTTCCTTAGGTGCCCCAACTGGTCTGCAACCTAATGTTGCTAGCTGCCAAGCCCTTAATCTTCTGGCTACCAAGTGGTGTTAATCCATGCCTGGTAGGAGGGAGCTGATCTCAGGTCTCGTCATTGCGACGAGAGCTAAAGTTATCCATCCGGAATGTCACCCTTCGCACTTGGTCCATTGTTCATAGACTGTTTCTAGAGCTTAACCCTGCAAACCCTAACTTGGCGAGGGTGCATTGAGTTGAATGGGTCTCGCCCTAAGGCTTGGCTCCGCTACGAGTTCACAACAAACTTCCAATCCATCCTTTGGCGTAGATGAACTCTACAAGTTATCATCCAGGCTCCTTCCTTTCTCCACAAATAAGTTTGTTCTACTACAACATTTTTGTTTAATTCTGTTGGTCACAAAGTTTTCTTTAAACTTGTTTACTTCACTGTTAATCATTTCCTCACTCTATCCACAGGTAGAATGACTACTATGTCTTCATATTTTCCTTCGGAGACAACATAAGGAAAACTCCACCCTTCCTTAAGTGATGGCTTTTAATCTTTTCGTCTTGCAATTAAATTCCAATGGTGAGTAGTTTCAAGTCTCGGTATTGAAATTCTTGTAGTCTTGGCACACAGGTTATTAGGATTTGCAACCTTGAGTGTTTGCTTTTGACTTCTACAACCCTGCCGCGAGCAACACCAGGACGCTTTATGGAGAGAAGGAATGGTATGAATACCTTCTTCAAGGATGGCTTGCTTCAGAATGAAACACTGAATTGGTTAATCTCTTTTAGTTTTGGGTTTACATAGAAATTCATTGGATTAGGGTTTTAAAAGGGTAAAACCCTTGTTGTCAAGATGTATTAAGAATCTTCTTCTTTTGAACGGTTTTCGCTTGTTGTTCAGAATTGACTCTGTGCAGAGCTTAACTTATTTATTCGGTTGATTGTTCTGTAGAATCACCTTTTGTGTATTGTTCTTTCTTGATTGAATGACACATTTAGCGCATAATATTATTTTGCAACTCTTTTTAGTTTGGAATGCCCAGATTTGGCTCTGTCTATGCAATTTATAGTATTGGTAGACATTTATTTTTCTTATGTTAAGACAATCGTTTAATCCTCACTTCTATTAGAGCCTAGTTGTAAATGGATTTATTGTTTTAACTTATAATGGATACAAATGGCTCCTCTACTTTAATCGAGAGGAGACCGTAGCAATTCTAAACATTGGGTCATTACTCCTGTTCGTATGATTTGGCCTATAAGACAATTTTACTTGCATCTATAATTGCACAAGGATCATTCTTTTATAGGTAGCATTTTAATACAGGCCTTTCTTGCTGTAATGCACAATTTCCTGTGATCTTTATTTACACATAATACTTATTTTTACTATGGAAAGATTGCATGCCATTCTTTATCCGCATTATACAAACGTTTTCTAAGAATCATGTGTTCATGCAATAAGTTTAAACGTTCTTCGTTATTTGCTAAGTAGCATTCATACAAAAAGAATCTCTAAAACTGTGGTTTTTCCGGCTCCACACGGTCTCGGTTTATTTACAGAAATTAGTTTAAATGCAACAGTTTTCTTTTAAACAAAAGTTTCGAGTATAGCTTTTAACAACCTTACTTCTGTCGGACGACAGTTTTGTTTGCTCAACAATTCAGTACGGTTTACCATTTTCTATAGAAATCACCTATTCCTATTATCTACCTTAGAGGCATCTATTCATCGTACCTCTAAAATATAACTTAATTATTAACATTTTATGAACATTGAATACTTGACCATCAAATCATGAAATAATTCCTCATAGCATATTTCATACTACACTCATAACAAAACAGACTAGGCATGTATTACTTATCTGATTTTGAAGAGTGATTCCTTACAGATGAAACCTTTCCACCCTACCAACAAGAAATTAGCAATTACATCCAATATTCTCCCCCCAAGCTTCTCAGTTCATTCTGAACAGTTTTCTCAAGGCAACAGTGTAATGGTTTCGCCTCAAGACCCCAAATCCAGCCAATAAAACACTTCCTTCTGCTAGGGAAGCTAAACTCCACAGGTTTTCCTACTTAACTCCTGTTCAGCTCCAGGAATCCCCTCCCTTTTTCCCCACCGTCCCATTCCTCTCCTCTTCTCCATTTTCTTGGAGGAAGAGGAGATGAGGGAATAACTGCCTTAACTGATAACTGTCCCGTGAAAATGAGAGTTACTGAGGTTTATCTGTAATTTCTCAACTCTTCCGTAAAACAGTGTAAATTTTCATAAACAACTTAACTACTAATTATTATTAATCATAACACAATAGCCAATTATCACTAGTTTACTGATTCGTAATAGTAAAAATGTTCAAAAGTAAATCATAAGTCTTGGGATGTCACAGTTCCACTTACCTTTTAAGTGGCAAATTATTTTGTTGGTAGTGTAAAACATTAGGTGAATACCATACTAGAGAGTTCATACTAAAGCTCCATGCATATGCGGGTCCATTAGATGATATAGAATTATAAAAATTTACATTTCTAGTAACATAAGAACCATTCTTTGAATAGTTGTCACAACTTATATTGTAGGTGACAAGAAGATCTCATTTCTCATTGCTAAGAAAAGTGTGCATATGACACCACCATTGTTTGATATGTATATACAAACTGTAAAACTCCATGAAGATGGGGCTGTATTGTTTCTTAGTTACTCCACAAATGCATGTGTAATTACTATGCACTATGATAGAACTTATGGCCACTGGTTGTGGTACAATAAGCAGAGTTCTCTTTAAGCAAACAATGTCATCGAAAGCCTTGAAACAACCAATATACAATAGTATTCTTCTAATTTATTATTCTTTGGGTTGAGTTCAATTTTATGCAGAGTAATAATACATTGTCTTGATTTACAACAATTATAGATAATTTCCTAAATGAGATAATCACCAATAATAGGGAATACAAATGAGAATAAGAATAAAACATACATTTTGAATGCCACCATATGACACTGACAAAAAAAATTAATAACCTAAAATGAGGCAAAATTAATATGTACCTACTTTTTTCTCTTAGTAGAAATTGTCCATTCTAGAAAATCAATATTTCTTCACAATGGTTTTAAATATTTCATTGGTAAAATAAGTGATAAATTGTGTCTCAATCAACTTTCATCATCTCAATATTTTAATTATTATTTTATTTTTGCATTACCAACTTAACACAAATATATCAAACAACTTAAATCTAACATAACAATTATTATTTCAAAACAAAATATAACTTTTTCAATTAGCCAATTTTAATTGAACACAAAATATAATTTTTCTAACTATCCAATTTTAATTTAACAATCCTATCAACCTCTCCTTACATTTTTTAAAATAATTACTAAGTATAAATAATGACATAACTACATATCATTACTGTAATAATTATAAACATAAACGTTGACATGAATTGACTACTATTACTTTGAACTGATCCATCTGAATTATGAATGATATTTCCTTCTGCATCCTTAAGACATTCTTTTTCCATCTTAGCGATTAAAGCCGAGGATGATTCTGTTTCCCACCATCTGAGAAGTGTTCCAGTGAAACACTGTATGATGGTCTTACATACTTCAATTTCACTCTTACCCCTGAGACACGTTAGCTTATATTAAGAAAACATTACATCAATTAGTTGTCTGATTTAACCAATGTTAAGGTTATCAACATTCCATTCCTTGTGGGATTCTGGGAAGAATGTATGTGTCTTTGGAAGTTTGCGTTTTCCAGCCAGATCACAAGCTGGGTAGTTATTGAACCGACTTTCTAAAGGTTCATAGATAGGAAGGACCTTGGCTGTTGTTTCTTCTTCCTAGAATAATGATGCCAAAGAAACATGTTCTGATAATTCTTCTTTTTGTGAAACTAGAGTGTCTTTGGGAAACAAGAATGGAAACCTCTCCACTAGTTTGACAGGGTCTTGTATTTTTACACTTCTTTTGTACATAAGTATTTTTACACTTCTTTTGTGCAAAAAAGAACCTGGCACTGATTTGTTCGGATATCTTTTCTACTTTTCCTATCAGTTCACTTATTATTCCCTTAATAGAATCAAATTATTCTACCACTTTTTCTCCTGCTTCTTCTAATTTGTAAAGCCTTCTGGATTATAGAGGAGGACATACTTGCATATCACTACTAGCAATAAGTATAAATGTTGACATGGTTGCAATTCATTAGACACATATTTATTAACTTAAATGCATTTTAGTTTTATTTAAAAAATAACCTATAAATCTTTAAAATGTATTTGTGTTTTAAACGCCAAAAATATTGTTTTAGGTTTTGTTTTTTTTAATGGTTGATATGATTTGAAGATATATTTACTTGTTTCCTCTTTTTTAATGGTTAATATGATTTCAAGATATATTTACTTCCACATGCCTTCTAATATAAATGGCTTTAGGATTTTTTCCATTGATATGGTTTAAAATATATATTTATTTCATATAAATTATTTTAAACTCAACATTAGATTTTTTCAATTGTTATATAATTTAAAAATATATTTATTTAATATAAATTATTTTAAATTTAACATTGCGTAATAGTCATGCAATGGATTTATAATAATGATATTTTATTATACATAATTTATAAATAGCTATTATTTTATTTTTTTTTTTTATTTTTATATAAAGTTTATTTTTTTTATATTAATAATTTGGTATTATAATATTTTTATTATACATAATTTCTATAAATAGCTATTATTATATTTTTATTTTTATTTTTATATAAAAGTTTTATTTTTATTATATTAATAAGTTTGGTTTATTTTGTACCATTGTTTTTAGAAATTTTATTCTTTAAACAATAAAATATTTGAATGGTCTAAATTTAATAAATTGAGAATATTTTTTTGTTTATATACAATTTAATAGATGAAATCAACCATTTCCAAATTATTTTTCTATTTCAAAACTTACAAATTTTCAGCCTTACATAAATATTTTAATAGCTATCAACATTTATCAACATTTATCAACTATTTAATTAATATAACTGAATTCCCGTGAAAAAAGATATTTAGTGTATTAGTTAGACTAAGCCTATCTATTTATCTATCTATTAAATTCTTCTAGGAAAGAATTATGTCTCCTATGCATATATCATCAGTTATAGGGGAAGTTGAACCACTCACCCTATGCTCTCATATATCATCATGGGTATCACAAGGGAAGGTGAACCACTCACCCTTTACACAACATGCTTATAAGGGAAGGTGAAGCACCCACAGTATGGTCACTCATACCTCCAAGAAGTACCCCAGGTCCCCAGGAGCTCCCGGAGCTCAATGTCCAACTCAAGCAGGACCCTCATGGGAGGGTCCTTCCATGACTCCAAGTCTCTCTCATAAGGTTAAGAATTTGACCTTCCCCAAGGGCTTCATGAGGATTTCAACAACCTGCTCATCAATCCTGATGTGTTGGAGACTTATTTCTCCTCGTTATATCATATCCTGGATAAAGTGGTACCTAATATCAATGTTCTTGGAGCAGTCGTGGAACACGGGATTCTCTGAAAGGTGAATCCCACTCTGGCTATCGCAATAAATTTCAGTGGTATCTAACATGTGCTCAAACAGCTCATGGAAGAGCTTCCTCAACCAAATAGCTTCACAACACACCATAATAGTTGCATTATATTCGGCCTTAGTGATGCTTAGAGAAATCTATTTATGCTTACTACTCATCTAAGAAATATAAGAATATCCCAATGAGAAGAAACACCCTAATGTCCTCTTTCTATCCACCACACTGCAAACCTAGTCAACATCAAAATATACATGTAGCCTCAAATTCCTGGCAGTGTATCCAATCCCATCGGTGATTATGCCACAGAGATATCGCAATAGATTCTTAGCAGCAATTCAATGTATGTGATGAGGCTCAACCATAATTGACTCAAACTATTTACAATGAATCATATGTTCATACGGTGGTTTACCAAGAACATCTAGGCCTGCACAAGTGGTTTGTATTTAGAAGGGTTTGCCAATTTTTGCCTAGTAGCACTTACACATAGCTTCTTGAAGTTGAGTTCCATCGGAGTAGACACAAAATTACATTCCACCAACCCACATCTCTTTAGCAACTTCACAATGTATTTTCCTTGAGAAAGGAAAATCTCGCCTAGATTTTTCTAGACCTCTAGGCCTAGGAAGTAATGCATCAATCCTAGGGCCTTCATCTCGAACTTGAAAGTCAAATCCCTCTTGCATTGATAAATGAGAGGGTCTACACCAGTTACAGAGAGATCATCAACATAAAGGACCAAAATAAGAGGCATGTCTTTTTCAACCTTGAAGTATAGGTTTGGATCAACATAGATCCTTGTAAATCTTAGCTTCATAAGATAATTGTCAATACTTTCGTACCAATCCCTAGGGGCTTTCTTCAACCCATAGAGGGATTTCATTAGTCAACATGCATGTATCCTTCTATCTTGTACTTCAAACCCCTAAGGTTGTTCCAAGTAGATTTCCTCCTTAAGTGATCCATGCAAGGAAGTAGTTTTGACATCCATCTAATGAAGGCTCTAACCTTGATTGGTAGTGAGAGAAATAATAGATCAGATAGTGGTATATCGAGAATTCATTGCAAATATTGTATTTGTAGTCCACCCATTCCTTTTGGGAGATGCCATGAGCAAAGAACCTTGCCTTATATTTTTCAGCACTTCCATCGGCTCCATGTTTAATTTTGTAAAGCCATTTTGAGGTGATCACAGACTTGGTCCTTAGGTCTAGGCGCCACGTCCTAGACATCATTCTTCATGATCAATTCATAGAGACCATTTCGAGCATCCAAAGTATTCCTCTTTCTTTTGTTGTTGAACTCATTCTTCCTTTGATCGCCATTGCCTTTGAAATTGTTGTTGTTTTTGTCAACATCCCTTGGAGAATTCTTCCTGTGAGAACACTCTCTAGCAAAGTGGATGAACCTGTTGCAATTATAACACCTTGCTTTTCTTCATTCTTTGAATCCCTTCTTATATCCTTGACCCTATCCCCTTGGACCAACCTTATTCTTCCCTTTTGCATGAACAAAGAAGGAATTAGGCTCATTTCCATTGGAGGCCTTATCTCTCTCCATCATTCTAGTCTCCTCTTGAGTGCATCTAGCCAATAATGTCGGGAATAATACTGAGAGGGGGGGTGAATCAGTATTTACAGATCAATAACCTTTTCATTTCCATAATTAGATTTACATACGCTACTTCAGTGAAGGGAACTCGCGCGTGCACGCAATTGTCCTTAAGGCAACCAGTGTATCATATGTCGATCTTTAATCAGTGCATCAGTGATTTATTTAAACATTAAATAGTAACCATGTGCAGTAATAACAGAATAAATCATCACACATAAGCAACACACATGAACACCAGGATTTAAGGTGGAAACCCAATGCGGGAGAAAAACCATTGTTGTTGTTGTCTCTATCTTATTTTAATATAAAGAATAATATGTTTATAATCTTGTATTGGTGCAAGCTCATAGGAGTACGTAGTCACCCACCTACAAAAGGCTACAACCTTCTCTCGTTTTCCAGCTTCTACTAGAAGAGAGCTACAACCCCCTAGTTCTTGTACTAACCGATATGTTTACTAGTACATAAGCTCCGACCTATAGAAGGCTACAACCTTCACTCGTTCTCCAACTGCTACTAGAAGGGAGCTCCAACCCCCTGGTCAAATCACCAGACACCACAGGCAAGAAGCTTCGACTGCCTCACTAAAAGTTCCAACCCTTAGTATCCTCAAGGGACCACGTTTCATTAATATTCAGACTGGATACTCGTGGTACACAACAACACAATATGTAGGCCACGTTTCATCCAATTTTCATACTAGACCCATAAGTAACATTGAAGCTCAAAATCAGTCACCACTGTAATACGCCCAGCAAATACATCTGCATCAACCAATCACTGAAACTCAATCATCAATCTCTAATATAACTGAAACCCAATCATCAATCTCTGAATCAACCATAATTGAATCAATCAATTATTGAACCCTCTGACATACTAAATCAAACAATCACTGAAACCTTTGACATACTGAATCAAGAAATCAATGAAAATCTGACACAACTGAATCAATCATTCATTCAGACTTAGACAAATTCAAGAAATCAACTGGAACAGATAGATCGTTGTAACCAGTACATGATTTGAGCCCAGAACACTGCATCAACAACCAGATCCAACTGTAACCTCAAAAGTCATATGTTAGAATGTATACGCTCCTTCAATGAAGCCAACCTGCGTGTATACACTACTTCCTTTAGCCCAACCTGCATATACCTCTAAAGATACTAAATCATAAAACCTCTGAATCACAAACTATACCAATCAACGACATTTTGAAGTTCTACTATCATATTACAGAGTTCTAAACAGATAACAACAAGGATCACCCTTCTTTCTTGATCAATAAATCAATCAAACTCAATTTCCTTATACATTCTGTTCTATTTCCATATCTAAGAAAACATCATTGACAAATAGTAGTGAAACATCAGCACTGATATGATAGGTCAGTCATCCCTGAACATCAAGATTTTCTTTTGCATACGCTACTTGGAAGAGACGAACCAGCATGTATACACACTTTCACCAAAATGAACCATCATATAGATCTACAAATACTTACTTATAACTTCGTTGTAATTCCCAACTTCAAACATACCGAGATCATCGCATATAAAGGATAAAATGTGTGTTAGCAATCAGATCTAGCTGTCCATTATCAGATCACATAATGATAAGTCATTATGATCCTGATCCATCGTTAGATTGCATCCATCATCAACACTCAGGTGCATACTTAGTTCAGATCAATTAAAGCTTCAAAAACCCATAACATGCATATTTTCTTTGATCTAACACTTCATAAGATATTCATTACTTCTACCCTTAGCCCTTTGATCTTCTACTCCTTATATAGTTTTAGCCTTTCTCAATACCTTGGATCAAAACAACACTTAGAGCCTGTGGTATTCTTAGACGGGATCAAATAATCGTTACTCCGCTCAATATTGTGGGCTAATACCATGGTATTGACCCTTCATATTCTTTCATCTTAATTTCCTTAATTTTTCATTCCATGCGCGCTTTTCTTCTATGAAAGTGTGTGCATATGTATACGCTCTTTTTGTACAGAGAACTCGCGTGTACATGCTATTTTTGTACAGTGAACCCGTGTATACAACTTAACATACCTTAAAATGTCCTACTAATTCAACTTCTTGATTCTGATATGTAGTTATTTGTTCCTTCATCCTATTCTTTTGTACCATTACTTTGTTCCCTCTGAATAGACCTATTATAATGTGATTTTCTAGTGTACATTACTTCTGAACTAATTCCTTTGAACTGCCCTGCATTTTGTCACATCTATAAACACAACTTCCATGCATTCTGTTACATCTGATATCTCTCCTATAGATTCATCTAGTTACATAGATTCATCTAGTTATCATGTACAAGTGAGTTGTTCTGCTACAAATGGGTTTCCATCAAGTACAACACATGTATCATAATTCCAACAATCTCCCCCTTTAGACTTGATGGCAACCAGTTGGTGTTTATTACTGCAAGCTGTAGAAAATATTAGAGATAACAAGCAACAACAAAATACTCTCCCCCTTTGACATCAAGGACAAAGAGAAGACCAATATACTCTCCACCTTTGGTATCAAGGGTAAAGGGCAGACCAAGATACTCTCCCCCTTTGATATCAAGGGTAAAGGGTTGATCAAAGGGCTAACCAAAATCAAGACTTTCATATTTGAACAGTTGAATATGAACATTGATCATGCTCCCCCTAGGCACATACTGAATTCTCTAATTAAACTCCCCCTTTGTACATGCTGATATGCACTATACCATCCATGCTCCTCCTGAGCACATGTAGAGTCTGCAAAAATATTTTCCAAAAGAATAACGTGACTCTATAACTCAACTAAGTGAGTATTCCCTCCCTATGACAAATGACTCATACATACATTAATCACCCAACCAAGTGGGGATACACCATATTTGACTCATCTACCCAACCAAGTGGGGATATACCAATTGTTTATACATGACTAGAATATAGCAATTATTACATCATCCTTCCCATGCATAGTGGGCATACAAATTACATCATATGACCAAGAAGGACTCATTAAAAAACTACGACAAACAAAGACATATTATTACATCATGGGTCATTATATGACCTTTACATCGAAATATACATGACTTTTATAACAGAGACCAAAGATCTAAACAAGACCATGATAGTCATCATCAACTATCATACACCATGTACGATTTGCACCATAAGCATTTGTCAGCAACATCCAGACCAGCAACCTATATATGTCCATCATTAGTTCCCAAGATATGACAATGTAATTTTCATCAACATGTGACAAAGTATGCTGCATATAGATATAAACTCATCCTCTTGATCTTATCAAGATCAACTTGCTCCTTTTCCTTAGTAGAAAGTGCCTTATCATAACCTTCCATGAATCAACTAAGCATATGTCATATCTCCAAGCAGTAACACAAAATCATTCACATCATATCATATGTATTTAAAAACACAATAATCATCATCTATGATCATAGCATTATCATCAAGAACTGCGTGATCTTTCCATAAGAACCCTCAATATATCAACCATGTATCATCACTAGGAAACATCCCACATCTGATAAGTATTAACCACGATAATCAACATACATGAGTATCAAACCTATCATCATAAAGTAAGAAGTAATCATAATTATGTGACTAAGTAGGCCATGTCTCCAAATAGATATGTCTTCATGAAACCTACAATATCACCTTCTCTTGGCCAACTAACAATATTTATCAATATGCATAATGTGTATCCATCAAAGAGATAGCAATATGTATCTAGCTTCTCATCAATGTGAAAAGAAAACCATGAGCTCACAGTCATTTGTCAAACTTTCTTGATACCGTCAAGATCAACAATCTTTAACCAATATATCATGTGGGAGCCAAGAACTATGTGAATCCTGCACCATAACTGCACCATATGAACTTTATACATCTTTGAAGGCATGATGACAGCAGCATAAAAGAAATGAGTGACTCTTATCATCATGAAGTTGTGTACTCAAGCTCTATTCTTCTCCTTATCCTTATGAAGATCACCATGTATATGTATTGTATGCATCATCAAAAATCCATCCACTATCATCCATAAATCTCATCTGAATAACAACTATGTAACCCCAAGAAATACAAGTATCATCTGAGACTTTATCATAGGCAACTCATAACTACAGCATAGCATGATGTATCATTTAAAAACTTCAACAACATAAGTACCAAAGACTTCTGAACATAGTGCCAACAATGCATTATTAGAAGCATAGCATATTCTCCTCCTGAACCTGTGCCAATTGTTCACTGTCAGATCTGATCATTGCATATATTAGTAAGGATCATCAAGGCATCATCATCAACTAGTTATACATCAACTCATCAACAACTTATGAGGGTCAAAATCACTTCTACATATCATCAACAAACTATAATCATAATCAATCAAAACAGAAAAGATAATTGATAATTGATTGAACCATATCAGACCCCTTTTCCTGAGTCTGTCCCACAGCTTCTTCATCAAACCAACATATACACGACTGTGTAGCTTCTAACTCGCGTATATACTCGACTTGTCTTCATGATAACTGCGTATGAGAATTAGGAAATTGAAATTTCATACTTTCAGTTCCTTCTGAGTCTGTTATGTCTGTATACTAAGCTATGCCACATCTTTATGACCGTAATTTCTTCTTCTTCCATACCGTGGAGTGTGATGATGTTTCCTCCTTTTGGCATGTTGATCAAAATTTGCTCCTGCATTCTTTTGCTATATGCCCAAACTTGTTACAAGCATAACATCTTATATGTTTCATATCCCTCTATAGCAGTTAATGGCTTTGTGACCAAACATATTGCAAGAAAAACAAGATCCCTTGAAGTACCTAGAAGCTGATGATATTTTTGTGTGATGATTATTAGCTTGAACCATTCTAATTTTGCATCTGGCTGCAACATGTCTAAAATTATGACATATAAAACATTCAAAATTATTCATCATAGGAAATAACTAATTAGTACTTCCATAGTTAGTAGTAAATGATCTCCTTTGAAGTCTTTCTTTCCTTGGTTGTTGATGGGGTTGACCTCTTATCTCCTCGTTGAGCATTTCAGATTTTGCATTAGAGTTCCTTGCTTCAATTTGTGAGCTAAATTCACCTTTAACAATTTCATGAAAACCAAGACTAGATTTGATGGCAAGAGACTTTTGACTACTAAGAATATCATCCAAAATCTTAGTACTATCTTGAAATCGTAAAAGTTTATCCTTTTCTTCTAATTTACCTTTTAGGATTTTTACCTCAACCTGATATTGCTCTTCCTTTTCAAGATATTGCTTCTTCGTGATTTATTTATCTTTTCTTCCTTCTTCCACTTGTTGCCTTAATTCGAGAACTTCATTTTCTTGTTCTTCAAATGCTTGGAGTAGTTCTTCATTCTGCTTATTTGAATTTTTGAGATATTCTTTTAGAGAAGTGATTATAGCTTCAAGACCTTCACAGTAGTTGGTTCTTTCCATAAGTTCCTTGGTTGTTGTTTCCTTTTCAGTTACTTCATTTCTCAATGATGTCACTTCATCCTGCAGCCTTTGACATTGATCTTCCTTTTCCTTATACCTTGCTTCGTTTCCTTCCTCCATCTGGGCTTTTAATCTGGTAACTTCTTCTTTGTAGGCACATTCCCTTTTATCAATTAGATCATTTTGATCTCTAATTATGTCTGTGAGCTTTCTAAATTCTGCCTCTATTTGATTTCTTTCTCTTTCACCCATAAGAGCAAATTCAATTTTTTCGTTGTCACATTCATTATCTTCAAATGAACAGAGAAATGTATCACCAGAGGACAACAAATTCGTACCTAATAATTCTTTTGCTTGTTCAACTTCATTTTGAGGTGATTCTGAATCTGAGGAGTTGCTTCCACATAATGGCTAATTGTCTCTCCCACTGTCACAGTTCCCTTGAGATGTCTTCTTCTTTTGAGGTGCTTTCTTATTTAGCTTCTTTCCCATTGTTTCTACGGATCTCCTTCAAGCAATCAAGCTTCTACAAAAGGACCCACTCTGATACCAATTGTTGGGAATAATACTGAGAAGGGGGGGTGGGGGTGAATCAGTATTTGCAAATCAATAACTTTTTCATTTCCATAATCAGATTTACATACGCTACTTCAACGAAGGGAACTCGTGTGTGCATGCATCTATTCTTAAGGCAACCAGCATATATCTAGTGAACTTATGATTTAGTTAATTCATTATATGTCATTCTTTAATCAGCGCATCAATAGTTTATTTAAACATTAAACAGTAACCATGTGCAATAATAACAGAATAAATCATCACACATAAGAAACACACATGAACACCAAGATTTAAGGTGGAAAGCCAATGCGGGAGAAAAACCACTTGTTGTTGTTGTCTCTGTCTTCTTTTAATATAAAGAATAATATGTTTACAATCTTATACTGGTGCAGGCTCATACCAGTACGTAGGCACCCACCTGCAGAAGGCTACAACCTTCTCTCATTCGCCAGCTTCTACTGGAAGGGAGCTACAACCCCTAGTTCTTGTACTAGCCAATATGTTTACTAGTACGTAGGCTCCAACCTATAGAAGGCTACAACCTTCACTCATTCTCCAACTACTACTGGAAGGGAGCTCCAACCCCTTGATCAAATCACCAGCCACTACTGGCAGTAATCTTTGACTTCCTCACTAAAAGTTCGAACCCTTAGTATCCTCCAGGGACCACGTTTCATTAATTTTCAAACTGGATACTCCTTTAACATAACAACGCAATATGTAGGCCACATTTCATCCAATTTTCATACTGGACCCATCAGTAACATTGAAGCTCAAATTTAATCACCACTATAATACACCCAAATACATCTGCATCAACCAATCACTGAAACCCAATCATTAATCTCTGAATCAACCATAACTGAATCAATCAATCACTGAAACCTCTGACATACTGAATCAAACAATCATTGAAACCTCTGACATATTGAATCAAACAATCAATGAACCTCTGACACAACTGAATCAATCATTCATTCAAACTTAGTCAAATTCAACCAATCAACTGGAACAGATAGATCGTTGTAAACAATAAACAGATCTAAACCCAAAACATTGCTTCAACAACCAAATCCAACTGTAACCTCAAAATTCATATGTCAGAATGTATACGCTCCTTCAATGAAGCCAACCTGTGTGTATACGCTACTTCCTTTAGCCCAACTTGCATATAAATCTAAAGATACTGAATCATAAAACCTCTGAACCACAAACTGTACCAATCAGTGACATTCTAAAGATCTATTGTCATATTATAGAGTTCTAAATAGATAGCAACAAGGATCACCCTTCTTTCTCAATCAATCAATCAATCAAACTCAATTTCGTTATACATTCAATTCTATTTCCATATCTAAGAAAACATCATTGACAAACAGCAGTAAAATAGCAGCACTGATATGATAGGTCAGTCATCCCTGAACATCAAGCTTTTCTTTTGCATACGCTACTTGGAAGAGTCAAACCAGTGTGTATATGCACTTTCACCAAAGTGAACCAGCGTATAGATCTGCAAATACTTACTTATAACTTCGTTGCAATTCCCGACTTCAGACATACCCAGATCACCACATATAAAGGATAAAACGTGTGTTAGCAATCAGATCTAGCATGTCCATTATCAGATCACATAATGATAAGTCATTATGATCCTGATCCATCATTAGATCTCATCCATCATCAAACACTCAAGTTCATACTTAGTTCAAATCAAGCAAAGCATCAGAAACCCATAATTGATCTAACACTTCATAAGATATGCATTAATTCTACCCTTATCCCTTTGATCTTCTCCTCCTTATATAGTTTTAGCCTTTCTCAATACCTCGGATCAAAACAACACTTAGAGCTTGTGGTATTCTTAGACTGGATCAAATAACTGTTATTCCGCTCAATATTGTTGGCTATTACCATGGTATTGACCCTTGGTATTCTTTCACTTTAATTTCCTTAATTTTTCATCCATACACGCTTTTTCTTCTATGAAAGTGCGTGCATACGTATACACTCTTTTTGTATAGTGAACCCGGATATACAACTTAACATACCTTAAATGTCCTTTTTCTTCAACTTCTTGATTTTGATCTGTAGTCCTTTGTTCCTTCATCCTGTTCTTTTGTACCATTACTTTGTTCCCTCTGAATAGACCTATTATCATGTGATTTTCCATTTTACATTACTTCTAAATTGATTCCTTTGAACTACCCTGCATTTTGTCACATCTATAAACACAACTGCCATGCATTCTGTCACATCTGGTATCTCTCCTATAGATTCATATAGCTACCATATACAAGTGAGTTGCTCTCCTACAAGTTGGTTTCCACCAAGTACAACAAATGTATCATACTGCCAACAAATAACTCATAAAAACTAGGTATCATGTCATTGTTGAGAATGGTGGTAACAAATACATCCCATGGTTTTAAAAGATCTCCAAGTGCAATAGGAGTGATCTCCCTATCAACAATAACTTCTCCAATAGATAATAGGTCATTATTTATTTGTGTTATCCTCATGAAGTAGGATTGGATGGACTTCCCTTTATCCATCTTGATATCCTTCAACTTGTTTTTGAGAAAGAGGATTCAATTTGCATCGTTTAGTTTGAACATCCCAATGAGCTTATCATATTATTTCCTTAGAAGTTCCCAAATCAGAAATATAGGTAACCAAATGCTTTTGAATGGATTCAATCAAAATTTTCTTTGCTTTGATCTCAACTTTTCTATACTTCATCCTAGCAGCAAAACATGCATTTGAAGGAGGCTCCACCACTTTTCCCTACACATAGTCCAATACTTCATGCTCCTCCACAGTCAGGTCCAAAGTCATCTTCCATGCATGATAGTCATATTTGTCATTGACCTTGTCCTCAATCTTGAATTAAGATGAAGAGGCCATTAATACTTGTCCGATGATCTTTGTCCAACAAATCTTTTAGTGATTGCTTTTCTCTCTTGCTTGGGCTTTGTCTTCACCTAGGCTTGTTACCCACCATTTTGTGGGTAATATCTCTAGGAGAATTTTTTTCCTCCAATATGGTCCTCAACCAACAGCTAGCAGCCCCTTGCAGCCACCAACTAGTTCATTGTGCCATTTCTCTGCCACCTAAGGCATACATGTGGTCCCTCGCCTGTCTACCATGATCGTGTGTATGAAGGTGGGCCTCCCAAAACTAAAGGTATGCCTTGTCATTTCAAAATTTAGTAGTGTAGTTTGCTTATCATGGACACTTCCGGGCATGGATTAATGGGGGGATTCAACAGAAACAATCAGTTGGGTTTGTGCTCTTGTCCCATAGACCCCTTTTAGGTATTAATCTTGGATTATAATCCTGTGGGATCTCTTTTACTAACCATTTGGCTCTAGGGATGATACTTCATGGGAAACCCCCATTATGGTTGCATGGTCCCACTCCCTTATCCACTTATATTACCCTCTTTTCATTCATTATCACCCCATTCATCATTTCTCCCACTTGAGTCCACATTCCTCCACTAGGTCCACATAGGGTTAGCATGCCCCTTCCCCTTTCCCACACCTTGGGTCATGGCCTAGAATGAAGCCCAGAGGTTGATGCAGCTAAAAAGAAAGATAAAAGCATATATGGCCACATTCAACAGGAAAATGTACCACAAAAGTCAAAATATGGCTGGGACAAATACATTTAGCATGTGGGAAAAAGCCAATACATGAGATTGACCCCATCATCATGGCCATCACCCTAGTTGCTATAGGTTCTATGGGCCTCCTTCATCATATAGGAACCCATGATTTTCCCAATCCCTAGTGGGAAATGAACCACCCCGCCTTAAAAGGGGGATATTCACTGCTATATCTTATACATCATGCTCTTACCCCTTTAAGCCCTGAGCAGTTAATCAAAGAAAATCATGAAAAGGAAAAATTCATATAAAGAAGGGTGCAAAATCAAGGTTTGGGCACCTCATGTACGAGAATTTCTCCCTCCTACACATTATAAACCTAAGTGTGAGCTCCTCTCTTATTAGCTACCCTTGTACCCCAACATGTGACCCATGGTTTCCCCTTCTCATCCCCTATTTCATTCACCTATTTTTCACATGCCACCACCTTTTGAAGGATGTACCTTGACTATATTATCCCCTTTAAGTAGAAACCACCTAATAAGATTATTGGTTAACCCCATTTGGATTTTAGGAGACATTGGCACATCCCAAAGCCCATTATGGAAGGGAATTCCATAATGAAGTCCCCACCTATGGTCCATGATTGGTAATTTCATTTACTCAATCTCTATAGTGACTTGTTGTACTCGATGATTAGGGGATGCATTGGATCTTATGCAGGATTGCAGATGCTCTCCATCTATGGTTTGGTATCCCTATACGGGGTCCTAATTCTCCAGAGGGTTACATTGGCACATGTAGGGTGTGCATTGATCCATGGGCCTCCACAGCAGTGGACAACTCTCCATGGATCCCCACTGCCATTCAGAGATTACTTGTGGTTTAATTATTGGACAAGGAAGATGCACCTGACCCATCATGCCCAGTTGGCCCTAGATTTTCACCGTACAGTTGGCAGATGATCCAAGACTTGTGCAGTGATGTGGCATCACCTGCACCATCATCTTAGCCCTTGCAGGCGATCTATAAGCATCTGCGATTTGTTTGGAGACCCATGAGGACACTTGTGTGCCCCCACATGTCATTTGGAGCACCACAAGTTACTAGATGGGCAAACCCCTTATCCACTTCTTTTGAGGGTCCTATTCTTCATTGTGGCACCCATGGACCTCATTAGGCCTCTTAGAGGTTCGTACGACATGTATATATTATTATTTGACCTCTTGAGAGGCTTACTCTTTCATTTATGAGCTAATTTGGTGGGCTTGTCACCAAAAGTTCAATTATTAGAGCATTATTTTATTTTTGGGGCTTATGTGGGCCAAGGAGGCTAATTTGAACTCCTAAGTTGTGTATAAATACAAGTTATATGGGTTCATTTTCTCATCATCACTTTGGTTTGGATAATTTCTCTCTCTTGAGAATTTCACACTTTTTCTAGAGGATGAATTGGAGCTTTATGGATGAATTTTGATGTGTGTATATTGGTCTATTTTCTCTTGGGGCTTATCTCTTGTCAATTGTGAATGGATGGATATACTCTATTACATGTAAGTACATGATTTTTAATGTTATTCTTGTTTACTTTTGTCATATAAGATGGATTGGGATTTTCGTTGTTCTAGGCCTAATTATTGCATGCATTTACTGCTTAAAATTGTGGAATTGGTCTCCATTACAACATCTCTTAATGTATGGGCCATGTAGTATGAGTGAAATCTCCTAGCGGTAATTCTATCAAAGAATTTGACCTTGATAAACCATTCCTTTTGTACATCAAAGTATAAAAGCTGCAAGATTACTTCTTCTTGACCTAAAAGGCTAGCGAAGTGATCTTGAGGCATCCTTGATTGGGAACCAAGAAATCCTACTCATATTCATTATAGACTCCATTCTCCCAAATATTAAGGCACTAATCTACCAAGGGCGGTCACTAAAAATCATATTCTTTCACCTCCTTCCAGGTCTAGGAAAATTGGGGTACCTATGGCATCACTTTCCTGACAAGCTAGACATCTAAAAAAAAATTGTAACACCCTCCTCCCACATCTACCCAAGCAACCAACCAGTTGGGGTAAACATGCGACGAGAGGCCCCTATGATATGATTCAACCTCCTAAGTCACGTTAAGGAAGTGGAATCGAAGGAAGCACACCACACAAACATTCAACATCAACATTAGGACCCTCAAGAACCAATCCAAACTTTATGCCAACTAGCCCCTAGGTCCCACTGAGATTTTGGACCACTTGACCTCTGGATGCTCTCACAAGCTTGCAAGCCAACGTCCAGGGACTTTTTGCATAGTGTTGTGCTAACGTCCCCAGGATTTAAACCAGTTTTTTAGGCCCAGAGCCCAGGTCACTACCCAGAATAGAATGACATCTTCATAACATTATGATAATAGGGAAATGACAGTGCAAAATCAATTACTTAAATAAGACCTTGAGTGGAACCTTACTAGCCATGAAAAGCATTTCGTCAAACATATCATGAATATGTAATCTACAGTGTAAATAGCAGGTCTGATCATAGGGGTCTCAGACTTAGTTGAGAATCGCTAAGAAGCATTGATGCCTCAACACATCAACTTCCATTTCATACATTAGGTCATTGATACATTGTTCATTCATTTACTAGTAAAAACATGATGAGAACCATATATATCTATTGTCATAAAAAATATACATAACCAACATAATTGGAATAGAAATACTAATGAAATCACAACCATATAAACCACATATAACCTAGTATAATACTCATACAAATACAAGGATAAATAACCTCATATTGATGATGTAAAATCTAAACCTGGGATGGGACTTCCACGTTCCAACCGACCATAGAATGGCTGAGTGAAATCTCTCTTCAACCATTCACCCTTGAGCCATATTCCAAGCATGAATGTGGGATCTCATAGAACACATCAATCCAAAACCATTTAGGGCTTCCATAGGCCATCCACCTCAACCCATCAAATAGTGATTCCACCTCACGGTCGAATATCACAAAAACCATTATCAAATTGGTCTTTATCCAAGCCTTCCAGGGCTTCCAGAGCATTTGCTCCAACCAAAGCTTCCAGGACTAGTAACTCAACCCATAGTTGTCGTCGGGCTTCCAAAGTGTTTGTCTAAACAAGACTTCCATGACTAGTAACTCAACCCACCAAGGGCTTCCAGAGCGTTTGTCCAACCAAGGCTTCCAGGACTAGTAACTCAACGCAAGTTATTATAGGGCTTCCAAAGCGTTTTCCCAACCAGGGCTTTCATGAACTAATAAATCAACCCAAGCTAAGGAAACATGAGAACCAACCAAAACAATAAGGAAAATAAACCCACAATCTCCATTACTATCTAGGAAATGGCAAGGCTAGGAAATCCACTAGCAATCCAGGCAATCCTCGATGCCAGTGACAGATCATTACCAAAGATCCACATGCATATGTCATGCATGCCAAAACCAGTGAGGAAAACATACATGCAACTCAGGACCTGCAAGAAAATCTCGATGTAGTTGTTGATCTTGATGTCCTCTTGTGCTTTCATGCGCTTCCTTTTCCTTCTTGCTCCAAAAGTCCAAGTATGCCACAGCCTCCAAGAGTGCTCCAAGAAAACTCTAAGTATCCAAGATTATGAGAGAGAGAGAGAGAATAATGAGAGATATCCAAAACTAAACTGACAAAAGGTTACCAACTAATCCTAAGAAACATTTTTATGAATGAGGCCTCTATTTTCTTCATTTTCAATTATTTTCCTTCATTTTCCTCGTCAAATGCAACTTGTGACATTTCACCTCCCTTTTCTCCTAATTTCCATTATTTTCATAAATAAATGTGCCAAAAATTCCATTTTTCCTTTCCAAAGCCTTAGCCATTTCCTTTGCCAATTTCCTTAGCCATTAATCAATCACAAGTGATCCCCATCACTAGGATTTCTCCCAACATTCAGCTTGGAATAAGTGTCCCATCAACCATGGTTATTATTTTTCCTTTATTTGATAACCTTTATTACATGTTGTAACAAAACCCTGCCACTTGGGGGAACATCATCCTCAGTGTTCAACAAAACCTATAACCACAAAATTGTTGTAAGAAAAATATATTGTCGATGGAGCTTTATAACTTAGCTCGATGCAGTATTTACAATGTTCAACCTACTGAGAAGCAAACCAACATGAAAACTCAACAACATAACATCATAATGACATGAAACCCATACCGCTTATTGGAGCGTAATAACATAACTCATGGTGGTATATACATTCATATACATCTGTACATATGCCAAACATCAACAAAACATATACCAAAACATATACCAAGACATATACCAAAACACCACACGAAAACTGCTTTGCCTCAACTGGCGAACAACGAAGGATGCATAGCCCGCATCTGGTCCGCCATTTCCAATGTAGCTTCATCAGACCCAAAGTGCTTCCATTGCACCTTAACTTGCTCAATTTCTCAGTTCTGGACCATGAACACCTTTTTCTGCATATATATTGAGGCTTCGGCTAGAATTCTCCATCTGGTTCCACCTACAATACAAACTAGTCAATCACATGATCAACATCTCTAACATACATCTTAAGTAATGACACATGGAAAACATCATGGACTTTCATTGTTGGAGGTAGTGTAATTCGATAGGTTACTAGCCCAATCCTTTCAATAATATTGAAGGGTCCACAAAACTATGGTGCTAGCTTGGCACATGATCCAATCCGTAAGGAGATCTTCTTCGATTTGATGTGAAAGTATAGATGTTCCCAACTTGGAACTCCTTGAACAACATGTTCCAATCTGCATAGCTCTTATGCCTATCTTGTGTTGCCTTTAGACTTTTCTTTAGAACCTGCATTTCATGTTCCATATCCGCCAACATGCCCATCCAATCAACACCCTGTTAACTAGATCACTCCAACTGATAGGAGTATTGCAACTCCACCCATACAATGGCTCAAACGAACTCATCTTTAAAGATTCTTGATACCCATTGTTTCTTGCTTGGCCAATTTTTATTACCTTCACCTTTTTGCATATTTGATGATAATAGATCTGAGCCTTTCAGACTGCTTCATCTATTGTTTTAGGGTTATCGAACTCCAATTTCTCTTTCATGTAGATAGGTAAGTTGCTAATAAAGTGTTGGACTTTAGCCTTCTCTTCATAGATATAGGGAACATATCTCAACAACGAAGTGAACTTGGCTATGAACTCATCCATAGTCTATTGTCCTAATTTTAGATCATGAAACTCTTTGGATTTGTCATTATAAAACCGCTTAGTCAAATACCTGTCCTTAAAATGCTTATGGAATTGCTCCCATGTGACTTCCTACTCGTTGATTTCTTTGACTGTTTTGGTTTCTTCCCACTATAGGGTGGCCTTGCCCTGTAGCTGATAAATTGCTAACCTTGATTTCAAATTATCATCATATCCATATATTTGAAATTATTTATTCATATTGATTAACCAGGCCTCTGCCGCTTCTTCAGCCTCTCCATTATATACTGGAGGTTTGATCTTTTTGAACTCACCTTGGAGCTCAATTTTCTACCTTTTTGTACTCTTCTTACCGGAGACATTATCATATTCTCCTTCGTTACCAGTTTGTTCTCCTTCAGACTCCATGCATTCCTCCTACTGTCTATCGGACTCTATTCCATTTTCTTCATCCTGACTGGGATTTGGATCTCTTTGATTCTGCCTATCTGATAGGCCTTTCATGATCTTTTCTTGCTCTAGACATAATCTTTCATTATCAACTAGCAAACTCTACATCTTTGCTCGAAGCTGCTGAACTGTTTCTAGTAACACAACATTTGTGTTTTGATTTGCTTCACCTAATTGTACCCACACCTCTGGGTTTTGGCTGGCAGTACCTCCAGAGAGGGTGGATCCCACTCCTTGTCTCATCTTGCGCTCACTTCCTCTCTATGTACCATAATCATTTTGTTATTCAACACTTAACCACTCAGGCCTCAGTGTAGTAACCCGAGGGCTCTGATACCAATTGTAACACATATTATTATTCACACACACACACACAAATTAATTTACATGCACCATAGGTTAAAACTTTGGATAATGTTTCAACTGCAGAATGAATTGAATATATATCACAACATATATGTAAACACAGGTCTGTGCACTATGGTGATTCGTATTAAAGTCTAAATCTCATGTCTGTAAGATCTTCGTTAATTCAATGTACCCCTGCATTACTATTTATGACATGACCAAGGGTTGTGTTATTAACGTTGGCGTACGAGTTAACGGGGCTTTCGAGGAGGTGACCTCTTCCCCTTAAGTCTATACATTTGTATTTGGAATTGACATTTTGCCTTAGGTGCCCCAACTGGTCTGCAACCTAATGCTGCTAGCTGCTAGGCTCTTACTCTTCTGGCTGCCAAGTGGTGTTAATCCATGCCTGGTAGGAGGGAGCTGATCTCAGGTCTTGTCCTTGCGGCGAGAGCTAAAGTTATCCATCCGGAATGTCACCCTTCGCACTTGGTCCATTGTTCATAGACTGTTTCTGGAGCTTAACCCTGCAAACCCTAACCTGGCGAGGGTGCATTGAGTTGAATGGGTCTCGCCCTAAGGCTTGGCTCCGCTACGAGTTCACAACAAACTTCCAATCCATCCTTTGGCGTAGATGAACTCTACAAGTTATCATCCAAGCTCCTTCCTTTCTCCACAAGTAAGTTTGTTCTACTGCAACATTTTTGTTTAATTCTGTTGGTCACAAAGTTTTCTTTAAACTTGTTTACTTCACTGTTAATCATTTCCTCACTCTATCCACAGGTAGAATGACTACTACGTCTTCATATTTTCCTCCGGAGACAACAGAAGGAAAACTCCACCCTTCCTTAAGTGATGGCTTTTAATCTTTTTGTCTTGCAATTAAATTCGAATGGTGAGTAGTTTCAAGTCTCGGTATTGAAATTCTTGTAGTCTTGGCACACAGGTTATTAGGATATGCAACCTTGGGTGTTTGCTTTTGACTTCTACAACCCTGCCGCGAGCAACACTAGAAAGCTTTATGGAGAGAAGGAATGGTATGAATACCTTCTTCAAGGATGGCTTGCTTCAGAATGAAACACTGAATTGGTTAATCTCTTTTAGTTTTGGGTTTACATAGAAATTCATTGGATTAGGGTTTTGAAAGGGTAAAACCCTTGCTGTCAAGATGTATTAAGAATCTTCTTCTTTTGAACGGTTTCGCTTGTTCTTCAGAATTGACTCTGTGCAGAGCTTAACTTATTTATTCGATTGATTGTTCTGTAGAATAATCTTTTGTGTATTGTTCTTTCTTGATTGAATGACACGGTTAGCGCATAATATTATTTTGCAACTCTTTTTAGTTTGGAATGCCCAAATTTGGCTCTGTCTATGCAATTTATAGTATTGGTAGACATTTATTTTTCTTATGTTAAGACAATCGTTTATCATTGGTCCTTTGAAGACTACATCTTAGAGTTAATGTTTCACTTAAGTTTTATGAACACTCTAGCATACAGAATGACCTCTTGGGTGTCCCATTGGGACTAGTCGAGGAGCGAATCTGGATAGGGCTAGGGGTTCTTTCACTTGGTCTTTCGCAATGATAAATACTTAAATTATATTTCCCCTTTTTGCCAGACAATATTGTCTTAACATTCGGTCCTTTTTGCTTCCTTTTTTGGTTAGCCTGGAATGTAATCCTCACTTCTATTAGAGCCTAGTTGTAAATGGATTTATTGTTTTAACTTCTAATGGATACAAATGGCTCCTCTACTTTAATCGAGAGGAGACCGTAGCAATTCTAAATATTGGGTCATTACTCTTGTTCGTATGATTTGGCCTACAAGACAATTTTACTTGCATCTATAATTGCACAAGGATCATTCTTTTATAGGTAGCGTTTTAATACAGGCCTTTCTTGCTGTAATGCACAATTTCCTGTGATCTTTATTTACACATAATACTTATTTTTACTATGGAAAGATTGCATGCCATTCTTTATCCGCATTATACAAACGTTTTCTAAGAATCCTGTGTTCATGCAATAAGTTTAAACGTTCTTCGTTATTTGCTAAGTAGCATTCATACAGAAAGAATCTCTAAAACTGTGGTTTTTCCGGCTCCACACGGTCTCGGTTTATTTACAGAAATTAGTTTAAATGCAACAGTTTTGTTTTAAACAAAAGTTTTGAGTATAGCTTTTAACAACCTTACTTCTGTCGGACGACAGTTTTGTTTGCTCAGCAATTCAGTACGGTTTACCATTTTCTATAGAAATCACCTATTCCTATTATCTACCTTAGAGGCATCTATTCATCGTACCTCTAAAATATAACTTAATTACTAACATTTTATGAGCATTGAATACTTGACCATCGAATCATGAAATAATTCCTCATAGCATATTTCATACTACAGTCATAACAAAACAGACTAGGCATGTATTACTTATTTGATTTTGAAGAGTGATTCCTTACACATGAAACCTTTCCACCCTACCAACAAGAAATTAGCAATTACATCCAATATTCTCCCCCCAAGCTTCTCAGTTCATTCTGAACAGTTTTCTCAAGGCAACAGTGTAATGGTTTCGCCTCAAGACCCCAAATCCAGCCAATAAAACACTTCCTTCTGCTAGGGAAGCTAAACTCCACAGGTTTTCCTACTTAACTCTTGTTCAGCTCCAAGAATCCCCTCCCTTTTTCCCCACCGTCCCATTCCTCTCCTCTTCTCCATTTTCTTGGAGGAAGAGGAGATGAGGGAATAACTGCCTTAACTGATAACTGTCCCGTGAAAATGAGAGTTACTGAGGTTTATCTGTAATTTCTCAACTCTTCCATAAAACAGTGTAAATTTTCATAAACAACTTAATTACTAATTATTATTAATCATAACACAAAGACCAATTGTCACTAGTTTACTGATTTGTAATAGTAAAAATGTTCAAAAGTAAATCATAAGTCTTGGGATGTCACAGTTCCACTTACCTTTTAAGTGGCAAATTATTTTGTTGGTAGTGTAAAACATTAGGTGAATACCATACTAGAGAGTTCATACTAAAGCTCCATGCATATGCAGGTCCATTAGATGATATAGAATTATAAAAATTTACATTTCTAGTAACATAAGAACCATTCTTTGAATAGTTGTCACAACTTATATTGTAGGTGACAAGAAGATCTCATTTCTCATTGCTAAGAAAAGTGTGCATATGACACCACCACTGTTTGATATGTATATACAAACTGTAAAACTCCATGAAGATGGGGTTGTATTGTTTCTTAGTTACTCCACAAATGTATGTGTAGATTACTATGCACTATGATAGAACTTATGGCCACTGGTTGTGGTACAATAAGCAGAGTTCTCTTTAAGCAAACAATGTCATTGAAAGCCTTGAAGCAACCAATATACAACAATATTCTTCTAATTTATTATTATTTGGGTTGAGTTCAATCTTATGCAGAGTAATAATACATTGTCTTGATTTACAACAATTATAGATAATTTCCTAAATGAGATAATCACCAATAATAGGGAATACAAATGAGAATAAGAATAAAACATACATTTTGAATGCCACCATATAACACCGACAAAAAAAATTAATAACCTAATATGAGGCAAAAGTAATATGTACCTACTTTTTTCTCTTAGTAGAAATTGTCCATTCTAGAAAATCAATATTTCTTCACAATGGTTTTAAATCTTTCATTGGTAAAATAAGTGATAAATTATGTCTCAATCAACTTTCATCATCTCAATATTTTAATTATTATTTTATTTTTGCATTACCAACTTAACACAAATATATCAAACAGCTTAAATCTAACATAACAATTATTATTTCAAAACAAAATATAACTTTTTCAATTAACCAATTTTAATTGAACACAAAATATAATTTTTTCAACTATCCAATTTTAATTTAACAATCCTATCAACCTTTCCTTACATTTTTAAAAATAATTACTAATTATAAATAATGACATAACTACATATCATTACTGTAATAATTATAAACATAAACGTTGACATGAATTGACTACTATTACTTTGAACTGATCCATTTGAATTATGAATGATATTTCCTTATGCATCCTTAAGACATTCTTGTTCCATCTTAGCTATTAAAGCCGAGGATGATTCTGTTTCCCACCACCTGAGAAGTGTTCCAGTGAAACACTGTATGATGGTCTTACATACTTCAATTTCACTCTTACCCGTGAGACACATTAGCTTATATTAAGAAAACATTACATCAATTAGTTGTCTGATTTAACCAATGCTAAGGTTATCAACATTCCATTCCTTGTGGGATTCTGGGAAGAATGTATGTGTCTCTGGAAGTTTGCCTTTTCCAGAGACAAATCACAAGCCGGGTAGTTATTGAACCGACTTTCTAAAGGTTCATAGATAGGAAGGACCTTGGCTATTGTTTCTTCTTCCTGGAATAATGATGCCAGAGAAACATGTTCTGATAATTCTTTTTTTTGTGAAACTACAGTGTCTTTGGGAAACAAGAATGGAAACCTCTCCACTGGTTTGAGAGAGTCTTGTATTTTTACACTTCTTTTGTGCCGAAAAAAACCTGGGACTGGTTTGTTTGGATATCTTTTCTACTTTTCCTATCAGTTCACTTATTATTCCCTTAATAGAATCAAATTATTCTACCATTTTTTCACCTACAAGGCTTCTAGATTATAAAGGAGGACATAATTGCATAGTAGTCTTATTCTAGATTATAAAGGAGGACATAATTGCATATCACTACTAGCAATAAGCATAAACGTTGACATGGTTGCAATTCATTAGACGCATATTTATTAACTTAAATGCATTTTTAGTTTTATTTAAAAAATAAACTATAAATCTTTAAAATGAATTTGCGTTTTAAACGCCAAAAAAATTGTTTTAGGTTTTGTTTTTTTTAATGGTTGATATGATTTGAAGATATATTTACTTGTTTCCTCTTTTTTAATGGTTAATATGATTTCAAGATATATTTACTTCCACATGCCTTCTAATATAAATGGCTTTAGGATTTTTTCCATTGATATGGTTTAAAATATATATTTATTTCATATAAATTATTTTAAACTCAACATTAGATTTTTTTCTCAATTGTTATATAATTTTAAAATATATTTATTTAATATAAATTATTTTTAAATTTAACATTGCGTAATAGTCATGCAATTGGATTATAATAATGATATTTTTTATTTATACATAATTTTATAAATAGCTATTATTTTATATTTTATTTTTATTTTATATAAAAGTTATTTTTATTATATTAATAAGTTTGGTATTATAATATTTTTATTTATACATAATTTTATAAATAAGCTATTATTTTATTTTATATAAAAGTTTATTTTTATTATATTTAATAAGTTTGGTTTATTTTGTACAGTGTTTTTAGAATTTTATTCTTTAAACAATAAAATATTTGAATGGTCTAAATTTAATAAATTGAGAATATTTTTTTTGTTTATATACAATTTAATAGATGAAATCAACCATTTCCAAACTATTTTTCTATTTCAAAACTTACAAATTTTCAGCCTTACATAAATATTTTAAAAGCTATCAACATTTATCAACTATTTACTTAATATAAATGAATTCCCGTGAAAAAAGATATTTAGTGTATTAGTTAGGCTAAGCCTATCTATTTATCTATCTATTAAATTCTTCTAGGAAAGAATTATGTCTCCTAATCAAGAGGGTTAGAGTGAAGCGACTACTTAACTTTTAAATACATATAACAATATAATAAGCAATTTTTTTTTTCAAGAGCTAGAGTGAGGTTGTTGTTAACCCACAAATATTATCACTTAAAAATTTATAAGGCTCAAAGCCATTAAAACAATATCTATCAAGGCATTATAGCTCACCATATCAACCATTCTACTCAATCACCTCAAATAACCCAATTAACTATAATATAATAAACATTTTCATTAAAAATATTTTATTTTTATTTATTTAATTCAATTACTTTATATAAATATTACAAATTTAATTTAATTATATTATATTTTATAAAAAACATTTTAATAAAAATATTTTATTTTTATTTATTTAATTCAATTAGACTATATAAATATAAATAGTACAATTTAATTTAATTATATTATTTTTTATATTTTATAGTAAAAATATATGGAATATTTTTATTTTATATTTTAAACCATTTTTTTATGATAATTCAATTATAAACTAATAATAAAAATAATTATCAAAATTAATACTTAAAACAATTATTATGTCCAATTATTACATAATAAGCTTACACTCCTACTAAATATCTCTTTGATATCAAACTATAAACCTATTTCAGTTCATATTAAAAAAAATCATATCAGATAATATGTTTATTTATTTTTATTTTTTATAATAAAACGTTAATAAATAGAAATAGTCTTTTTAAATAAAATAATTTTCTTTAACTTTTTTAACATCATTATAAAAAATTAAATATTTAATAAATTTTAAAAATATTTATTAATTTATAAATTTAAAATAAATATATAAATTATATTTTTGAATATATAAATAATTAATATTTTAAAAGAATAGTTTTTATGTGTAATGTTTTGGTTTTTCTAGTTGATTTCTAGTTTGAATTTAGCCAAAAAAAAAATTGTTGTCAAATCTTGATTTATGTTGTTTAAACTAATTGCTTACATGGATTCAACACTCTCAAAACCTTTGAAATACTTCGATTGTGAAGAGTTCACATGTCAAATTTGTGAATTCAATGAAATACTTCGATTGTGAAAAGTTTACATGTCAAACTTGTGATTTCAATGAATCCCAGCTTGATTCTAAATAAATTAGATCATAAAATAAACATGAAATTTTTCCAACAAATCACACTTAAAAACTACTCAATTTTAAAAAACCCATTTAAACTGTAAAACTATGCTACTCAAATTAATAACACCAACATATCTCCACTAAATTTTAAATAAAATTGATTTAAAAAAAAAAAGAACATAACGCATGCGACTTTTTGGAAAGTTTCCTAGTTTGTTTTCTGATCTAATTTCTCTAGAATTCTAGGAAAATTCATTGTTTCCCATGTTGTTTTCCGATCTAATTTCTCTAGAATTCTAGAGAAATTCATTGAAATCATAAGTTTGACATGTAAACTATTCACAATCAAAGTGCCTTAGGGATTTTTGACGGTGCTGAATCCATATATACAATTAAAAAACCAGTTTAAACAACACAAGTCAAGATTTGACAACAATTTTTTGTTTTTTTTAACAAATTCCACCCAAAAATACACTGAAAACTCAAAAAAATCGCACTTAAAACTACTCTATGTAAATTACATAAACCTATTATCTCCTATCAAATTCAAATTCAATAATCCAAATTCAATAAAATATTTTTGCTCATGAAAATAAACATCGAAATAATTTCTTCTAACCCTACATTAAAATAGGGCATTTGCTTGTATCTTTGCCTTGGTCATGCTTTAAACTTTCACACAATGAGAGCATTATACCACCTTTTTTTTCTTATGTTGTTTAAACTGATTTTTTCACTGCGTATATGGATTCAATATTCTCAAAACCCCTTGAAATACTTGATTGTGAAGAGTTCACATGTCAAACTTGTGATTTCAATGAATCCTAGCTTGATTCTAAACAAATTAGATCCTAAAATAAAACGAAAAACTTTCCAAAAAATCACGATTTTTTCACTGCGTATATGGATTCAATATTCTCAAAACCCCTTGAAATACTTCGATTGTGAAGATTTCACATGTCAAACTTGTGATTTCAATGAATCCTAGCTTGATTCTAAACAAATTAGATCCTAAAATAAACCGAAAAACTTTCCAAAAAATCACACTTAAAAACTACTCGATTTTTAAAAACCCATTTAAACTGTAAAACTATGCAACTCAAATTAATAACATCAACACATCTCCACTAAATTTTAAATAAAATTGATTAAAAAAATAAAAAAATCAAAACATAAAGCAGTTAAAATACACAAGTGCGACTTTTTGGGAAGTTTCAGAATTTGTTTTCCAATCTAATTTCTCTAGAATTCTAGAGAAATTCATTAAAATCAGAATTCTAGAGAAATTCATTAAAATCAGTTTGACAAGTGAACTATTCACAATAAAAGTGCCATAAGGGTTTTTGAGGCGTTGACTCTATATATACAGTGAAAAAAACCAATTTAAACAAAGCAAATCAAGATTTGATCATAATTTTTTACCAAATTCCAACCAAAAAAATACACTGAAAACTCTAAAAAATCTCGATTAAAAACCACACCTGCAAATTACATAAACCTGTTATCTCCTGTCAAATTCAAATTCAAAAAAATATTTTTGCTCATAAAAATAAACATCGAAATAATTTCCTCAAACCCTACATTAATGGCAACAATTACTTTATCTGAAATACCGCTGAACAGCGCATTTGCTTGCATCTTTGCCTGGGTCACGTTTAAACTTTCACACTATCAGACCATAATACTACTTTTTACTCTCGCGACTTTGACCATATCAAGGTATTAAAACTTTTGTGGCAACGTCCGCATATCCTAAACTCCAAACCCCTAAATTCGTTTCAAAATGCCACATCCAATCAAAGATGCAAGTCAATGGAGAAAACAAGCAGAGGTGAAACACCCGGCAGGCCCTCCATGGCGAGAGAATCTCCATCCCATCAAATATATAACCACCACCATACACTCTTTATCTCGACATAAAAAGCTATCTTTGAATGTCTGATTGCTACATCCCTACGAAAATGTAAAATAAAGATAAAGTTGATATTTTATGGGAAATGGAAAAAAAAGTTGAATTGCTGTCCCACCCATGTTGGGTTTCGAAAGAGGCGGCTCCGCTCGACAAGCAGATATGGTGAAGAGAGATTTATGGTTAAGAGATATTGATGAGCATATTTTGCGAAGTTGGTCTGAGGGGGAATTAAATTGCATGTAATAAGATTGAAGATCTGGGTAGGGTTTGTGATTCGCTGGCAAAACCCCATTTCTCTCCGTTTGCGGGTGATCTCAGAGATTGCGTGGGTTAATTTATTTCCCACTATCGTGGTCATCTCGGAGTTTTTCCAAGCCGTGTAACAGTTTGGAGAAGCGAACCACGCAACATACAGGTAAGGATTTTGAAACTTATATTGTGTTAAGAGCTCATCAGAATCATCGTCTGCCTGCCTGCTTGATGCTGGTGTAGAACTGGATTGTATTGTTTGTTGATTGGGAATAAGATTAAAAAACTTCAATGGAGGAGTTAGGAGCCCAAAATGGAACACCCCACAATGGCAATGGCCATGATGAGCCTGAGGAACACTTGGATGGCCTCCGAAAGCTCAACCAGACACTCATTAAACGAGTACATGATATGATCGAAGAACGGACTATTTTAGCCGATCAGCTGGCTGAAAGGGAACAGGCTGTGAAAGACTTAGAACAAGGCAAGAATGCGTTGGAATCCTTGGTGGGCAATCTACAAAGCAAGATTGAATCTTTGAGAGAGGAGGAGCTGTCTGTTAGGTCTGAGAAAACCCATTTGGAATCCCACGTGGGCAATCTGCGTAGTGAAATTGAGTCTATAATAGAGGACAACAAGTCTTTGTGGAGAGAGAAAACCGAGCTGGAGAATTTTGCTAAGGAACTGAAAACTGATACGGAATTGAAAGAAGCCCAGTTGGAGAAACTTGTAGGAGAGAGGGATGACTTGCAAGGTGCATTAGATGATATTTCTAGAGCAGAGAGAATTTTAAATGGCGAGAAGGAGGAACTCTTGGCTGCAGTTTTGGAAGCAAAAAAAAGCAATGAAGAGATCATTAAACTCAAGGAGGAGGCGGAGTTGGCATGGAAAAATGAAAAGGAGGAATTGGGTTATTCACTGGCAGATTCTTCCAGCAAAATTCAGGGATTGGAGGCCACTGTTGAAGGTCTTCAGGTCGAGAATAAATATTTGTCCGGTCAGATCGAGGTGATCGAAAGCCAATTGAATGCTGAGATTGAGACATTAAGTGGTTCTCTGTTGGAGTGTAGGAGGGTTGCAGAGGAGATAACCAGAGATAAGGAGGAGCTTGAAACAAAGGTCGATGGAGCAAATAAACTGGTTGAAATATCATGCAAAGAAAATGAAGAGCTAAGAGATGAGATCGCATCTTTGAAGGAGGAGTTGAGGTTGAAAGATGATTCTTTATTTTCCTTGGAAAATGAGAAAGAGGCTTTGCATGCGGACTTGGTGAATATGAAGGAAGAATTCCAAACCGTACAGGTCGGAAACCAGCAGATGAAAGAAGAAAATGATCGTCTCCTTAGTCAGTTGGATGAAGCTGTTAAACAGCTATCGAAAATGAAAGAAGAGAATGTTAGTCTCCAAGGCCAGTTGGTTGAAGCTGTTCAACAGTTATCAGAGTTGAAGGATGTGCGTAATAAGGCTGGTGAAGATCTTTCAGCTGAAAATTCAAAGCTGAAATCAGAGAATGCGATTCTGCAGCAAAAGGTAGATGATATGGGCTCGTCACTTGCCATTTCAGGGAGAAAACTTGACATGTTGCAGGAGGAACACCTTAAATTAATAGAGGAAAAGGAAGAACGAAATAAGGAGATTGAATCGTTGCATGCACAGAAGTCCTGCATTGAGAAAGAGAGGGATATGCTTGGCAAGAAACTAGAAGAAGCTTCTAGACAATCAGAAGTTGCTAGCAGGGACATGCAGAATATTAGTGGTTTAGAGAATCAGGTTTTGACCATTGCTTCAGAAAAAAATGGCCTGGAGGATATCAACCGCTCTCTAGAAACTGATACGATGAAGGTGACATTAGGTTCAGTTGTAGATGAACAAGACCAACTCAAAGAAATGATAAGGGATTTGGAAATCACTTTGGAATCTGCTAAAAAGACCCTGGAAGACAAGGATAGTGATATTGAGCAGTTGATGTCTGAGATTCAAATTCTTGAAAAACGAAAAGGAAACAGTCTTGCATGGCCTGTTGTAGCAGCATCGACAGGCACTTTAATTGCAGCAGCATGTTTCTATTACATCAAATGCTCAAAGCATCACTAAGTTATAGTTTGGAATTTTTGTTATTGCTGTAAGTTTCCTTTAACACATGATATTTAAAATTTTCAGCTTCACATTACTAGCTTACTAAAATATTTGTGGATTGAACTGAAGGCAATTTGATGGATTGTAATGTCAAAACTCACAGTATATACCCTCTGAGGAGTTTTCATGCAAAAGTAGTTGCTCGTATTATTGGCTCCTGCTTTTGTAGAAATACAAATATTTTTGAACCACAAAATGTTTTTTTTGTATTATTTTCTTTCCAAATGAACGACATGGGTTTGATTTGGTGTTACATATTACCTGAGTATAGGGTTTTCTACCTATTGGGCATTTGAAGGCTGACACTGTTGAGTGGGCTTATTGTGGTTTTCTTGCAATTTTCAGTTGTCAGAGGAGTTTTTCAGTCTTATGTTAGCAATAGTTTTCGTTCCTTTTTATATTTTTGAGTATAAGGCTTTTGCTTGGGTGCAGGATGTTTGCAAATAATAGAAGACTAGGCTACCGTTCTTCTAAAAATCATATATTAAATGATCAACCGTAGGCTTAACATCTGATTTGCAAGAGATTGCAGGAAATCTTGTTGTTCTGTTTTCTAGTTAATTTTGCAATCTTTTCCTCATAGTTTTGGATTTCCCATCTATTCCGAGGTCCACTCAAATTAAGAATATGATTTTGGACTCGGTAAGGTGGAGATGCAGTTTCAAATTTCTTGATTTATTTTCCTACCTATATTTGAATGTGTATAAGCAAGTTTGATCTATTTTTGGTAAAGTTGACCTTAGTTATAAGAGACATGATAGAATATTCCGTTTGTGCTCTTGGCTGGTATCTGTCAATTTCTATTTTTTTTAAAAACTGGTTTCCTCTGCTCACAATGATGTTAAAGGATTGGGCACACCATTAGCACCATTCAAGTTGGTTATCTTCTGCTAAGCAACCGCAAGTGGTGGGCATCTGTTCTGCCAAAGCTTCCCAGGCTTCACACCTGGGCCTAACTGCTGTTGCATGCATGGTTGTGCATCCACAAGTGCAATCACAAACAGTGGCATGCTGCTGGGTGTCGGACTTGAACCTTGGCGAGGTTATATTAGCTACCTGCTTTCATTGACCCAACAAACTATTGTTGGTGATTTCTAATTTATTGCAGAAAAGATGCTTTTATAAGAGAAAATTATATGGAATTTAGAGTTGTCTTCCTTGGTGCTAGTTCTGCCTTAAGTGGGTGATTCTACTCAAGAATTCAAAATATATTTAGGCACAAGGCAAAGAAAATATCTCTGCTTGAAGGGACCCAAGATGATAATGCATGAAAAATTTGAGGCAACAAATGGGGAAGTTATGAACATCAAGGTCTTTCCACATTGCCCCATCAACATCTATGTGCTCATCATCTTGATTATATGCAATTGGATCCCCCCAACCATTTACTGACGACTCACCATATTTTTCTATTATGGATCCTCACATTCATCTTTTGGACACGCTATAACTAGGTGATGAACCTTGGGCTATGGCTTTGTAGGAATACCCTTATTGTTTTAATTTGGTGGGTTGATGACTTCTTAATGGTTGATCGAGCATCATTGTCATGTCTGGGTTGAATTTCTTGGTCTTCCTATACAAATTTGACTTTTGGAAGAAAATGGAATGACTTGCATAACCCATTAGCAAGTTTGATTGCTATGAGCTACACTATATGTTTAATCCTAGGCCAAATATGCATATCTATGTTTAGGTTGACCTATCTCAGGATCTCAAAGGGCTTGTTGAAATTCAGGTGGATGACAAAAAATTTCACAAACCTATTTGTTGTGTCAATCTCATGAACACTTGTTTCTGAGTTGAAGCCCATACCACAAGATTAAGGACTATTCACTGTTTTAAAGAAATGCTAATGTTCAAACTTCAACCTCTTTCCCTTTTCTCCAAGGCCATGAAAGAATGGGTGCAGGCTATATTATTATGATGGTCAGGAAACAGTCATAGGCTAGAAGGCTTGTGTCAACCGAAAGGCAGCAATGCTTTGCAAGTCAATGGGTAAAAGTGCTGAAAAAGACAAGCAATGCTTTGCAAGTCAATGGGTAAGATTGCTGAAAAAGACAAGCAATTCTTTGCAAGTCACAGGGTAAGATTGCTGAAAAAGGCACAAACACCAACAACCCAAACATAGAGTTGTCATTCTTTAATTAAGCTTATTGCAACCCAAAATCCACCAACTAGTTTGGGGAGTTGAAGAGATAGAGAGGGGGGATATAATGTGGAGATCCTCCTTGAATATCCTCAATGAAAATAGTCTCCTAAAATGCGCAAGGGGTGATAGACTCCTGTAAGAAAAGTAGGCATAGAAGAGTTGAAAATTAAACCCAAGTGCTTTAATTTCTCAGGATAAAAGAATTTCCATAGAGCTAATCAAGAAAATTAGACTTAGAATAGTTAGGAACTTGATTAACTATATAGATATTCTTTTATTGTGAGAAATTAAAGCACTTTGGTATAAGTCATAGACTGCCCTTTGTTCACTTGGTTGAATGTGAAGTTAGATAAAGCAGGTTTCTGTTGGTGGATGGCTAATGAGTTGCCCAAAGTCAGTTGGTTTATTCATGGAAACTTTATGGTAGAAATTCCCGAAGACAAATAGGGATTGCAAGTTGCTGTCAATGCATTGGTGAGTGAAAGGCATCATATAGCTTGAGTTCTAGACTTGGGTTATACAATGCCAGTAACTATAGGAAGAATGGTCCATTTGAGTTATGGTATATTTTGTCTAACTTTAGCAAAGCTAATAAAAAAATCATGAAGCGACTTTTCAAATTCATGTTAACAGGAAAGAACATCATTGGCCTTGAATGCGCGAGGCTTATGATTGGTGCAGTTAGTTGCTAAAACAATGCTTTTGGATCTAAGTTGCCAGGGTTTGTAAGTATCAGGTGCAGGGGCAGGGGCAGGTACAGGGACATGGAAGGAGATGCCATTTTTTGAAATCAAGATTCGGGTACATTATGGTAGTTCATGCAAACACAGATATGAAAATAACTTAAAATTGAAAAAACAGAACTCTAATTTATGTGAAAGTGAGACAGAATATCTTAAAACATGAAACAGTATGGTTCAATCCTTCAAGTCAAAACTCAACAATGAACATCAAATTTAAATCATGATTCAGATTCATCAATTGACAATGATCATAGAGAAATTTGAAGTTATTCATCAAGATTCAAATTGTTTAACCAAGTACATTCCAAAATGGCATTTGCTAATTGCTGAATCAACCAAAAATGAAGAAGATTAAAAATCTGAAACTGAAAGTGAAATCTGAATATCTAAAACTGATAATGAAATGTGAAAATCTGAAGAAGATAAATCAGAACTGAAAAGCTGAAAATCTGTAGCTGTGTACTGAATAGTTCTGATTTTAAATAGCTACTTCTGGCCATCACTAACAAATCTCTACAAAAAAATTAGCACAGTAAGCCTGCATTTTTTTCACCCCTTTTGTTGCTTATGATATACAGGTGGTGGTGAAAAATGAGGGGGATTTAGGGTTTTTGGGAAGGTTTAATGGGCCCAATATTGATGCCTTAGGGTTTCTTTCTGGGCCCAGATAATGCATCTTTTAGTTGTTTTTTTTACAAAACAATGTTTTTTTTTTATGAATTTTGTGGGCGATATCCCCCAATTTAGGAAACTTTCATTGGGGACATTTTCATCCTTGTTTTGGGGATGGGAAATATGTCCTAGTCCTGTGAACACATTCCCTAGGGCAAGGGATGCATCTCCATGTAACACAGTTTTGGTTGTTAGTCGATAGTCTTCTTGGTCCCATGGGGCACAAAGAAGTTGCAGATGCCAAGGCTACATTAGTTGCTTATGTCTCACACTTGGACAACCTACGTCTAAAACATTTAGAGGATTCAAAATTTGATCTTAAAGTTGATGAGAGAGTTAGGTAAGGTTGATTGGTGGAATGAAGTAGTCTTCGAGACATCAGTTGCTTAGGACCATCGCAAACAAATTGTGACCATTAGAAGGTGCGTAGACAAACCAATGGTTGAAACATGGAGAAGGTTAATGAACTTTATAACACCTAGCCATATGATGAAATCTTGCAGGAAAAGGTTTCACTGCTTAGGCATTGTGCTATAGTAGTCAAGATAAGAATAACTAAGGGCCTAGCGGGCATGGATATGTTCTCTCCTCCACTTGATTAGGGGTAAGAACAAACCCTCAGAAGTTTTTTTCAAAGCTTTTGGATTCAAAATTTCAAAACAAGCCCATGATTGGGTTTCAACTATCAAATTGAATGCAAGATGTGTTGTAGGTTGGAATTGATGAAATGTTTGTCTCTATTACAAAACTTGTTTTCCAATTGCAAGTGAGTCCTGAAGTACATAGGGTGACCATGTTGACCTACCTCAATTTGGTCCTTCAAAAGGTCATAAATACTTAAGATGATGGGTGGTCAACACCTACTTTTGGACGAGCTATCAATGCCTTGCAATTGGTGATAGATGAAAAATCCTCAGGCTTCAATGAATCTTATAAGGACATCGAATATTGTGAGTTTGAACTTTGTACCTACTAAAGTATAGAGAAGCTATTGAGATGTAGCTTCTTCGGTTGAGATAACCCGTAGGGGCAACATTAAATTAATTTTGAATGTGGCAATTCCTAAGTTGATCACTAATTGGAGGCCTAGAACACTTCTTGAACATGTCATGCAAGATCTTGGCCAAAGCGTTAGACTTGACAATTAAATATATGTGTTTGAAGACAATAAAATCTAGTCTTATTCATGGGTGCTATAAGACAACACCATTGGTGTTATGTTAACAATATCTTTGCATTGTTGTTCGATCTACTCAATGTTTTATGCTATAGGTATTGGCCTTTTATTCTACTAAGTCATTATGCTATAAATTTTGGTGTTTTATTTTCGCAATGATTTATGCTATAGGGGTTGGCATTTTTATCAAAGGAAAACCTTGGGAAGAAACCCATGTGATGTGTCTCCACATTCTCGAATGGCATCACTAGCAAACTTGTTGGCTTAGACTAGTGTGCTTCAACCAAGGGTATTCAAACAAGGCACTTATTGTCATGAAACTAGGCAAATGCCCAACAACAACCAATTGAGCTAACCCCTTGTGATAGTATTTGGCTTTTTGTCCTCTCGATGCTTTTAAGACCATTTCTAGATGTGTTGACTTGTCCTACATAAAAAATGATCAATAAGCAGTGTGGAAAAATCTGCAAAAAATCACGATTTAATCCTAAAAACACGATTTTTTGAACTAAACGATTTAATCCCCCGACTTTTTCACAAAGGAAAAAATCGCGATTTTTTCCTTATACTCTCGATTTAATCGGGAGTCGACCCAAAAAGTCGGCCTCCCTTCCCAGGCCGCGGATAAAGAGGCTGCAAAGGTGAAATAACTATAAATTGAAGCTTCCATCCATGCATTTTCAAGTTATTGCATTGTATTGTTTGTCATACTTCTTGCGAGCATAGCAATCTCATTTGTAATTTGTTAGTTTTGAGGTTAAGATATGTTTTTGTTTTCCAAGGAAAAACAATCTTTATACTTCATATTTCTAGTTATAAAGCAAAGTATACATTGGCTAAGCCTCAGGCTTTTAGTGATCCAGACTCTAACAGCCACTGCCCCTTCAAAAGATTACAAAAGTACCAAAAGGAAAGGCATACAATAGTCTTCCGTAGAAAGAACCCCACACCATCAAAAACAGTGTTACAGTTGTTGAATGCTTCCAAAAGAAACAACAAAGAGGAGGTCATGAAGATCAAACAGCAACAACCTGTCCAAAAAAAACAAAACCAGTGTCTCAAAAAGAACCCATTTTTCGGACAGGAACAAAGTACTCGTGAAATCTTGTGACAGCAAAGATCCTTCCTGCAATGAGAGCACCTTTTGAAAGGGAATATTCTTTAGTGGTGAACTCCCTGTAAATGTGGGGAAAGGTTATGTACCAGAAGTGGATTTTACCTCCAAGAGTTTTTGAATAATAGATGCCAAGGCTAGGTTAGTAATCTGACATCCACTGTTTTCTCAGAAAATAAGCAGCTTGGAGTCACCAAGCATTAATTTTCACATCTACTGTGATACTCACTGTTAATTTTCATTGGACCTACCACCTGACACCTTATTACCCAAATAGATTACAATCTACTGAATAAATGCATGACTTATTTCTTAATACAATTAGTGGAAACAAAAATTAAAAGGGAAAGAGGATTTCAATGTCTGATTACTTGATGACTTTTAGATGACGCATGATATACATTTATTATATTTTTTGTTGATATTTTGACTCTTGAGAGTTGAGACTCAGACAGGACTCAAAATTCAGGAGTTGATTCACTATTTTGATATGTGATGTAGCACTAGACTTCATATACATATTATATATTAGCTTTCTTTACATGTTTATGTGGAAATGCATTTATTTGATGTTGTGGATACTCTAGATGTTAAAAAAAATAAAATAAAAATGAATAATTTTGTGTGTGTGTGTGTGTTTTTTGTTTATTCTCTAATTTTGCCGACTTTTTCAAAAAACTCCCGACTTTGACGAGTTTTTCAACTTTTGGACCCTTGCCGAATTAATCCCGACTTCGACTTTTTCCACATTGTCAATAAGACAAGGTTGCTTACTTGCTTTGACTTTGTATGTCTCGACTCTCCTTGACCAAAGCCTTTGGCTACCCTCTAGCATGGTAAGTTGACCGAAGCGAAAAGGCATCGCTTTGCTTAAGCAAAATATTGGCTAACTTGTTAATGGGCACATTGTAGAGGAATTGTTTCTCACAATTATTGAGGATGAGGAGTCATTCCAAAATATGCTAGAAAGTTTGGATGTTTTTTGTGAGCTTTTGGGTCCAACATTTGATGGGTTAAAACTTAAAAAATATTGCTATTGGAAAAGCCCACGTGAACTATTGAGTGGCTGGAGAACTTGTGCTAGGCTTGGATAAAACCAAGGCAAATTTCAATTTTTGGGGTGTTATCTTTACTTTTTCAAGCTTGCATGATTGTGCTTTGTTAATAGTTATTGTAGATAGCTAGACAAAACAAATGCAGGTGGTTGAGCAAGCAAATGCCACTAGAAGTCTGACCAAACTTGCACCATAGGGCTAGAAATCACACACATATTGTTGTTAATGTTGCTTACCAATAACAACTGCTTATGACATTTTCATAAAACTATTCCCATCCTTCTTATGGGTGAAGCTCGATGGGGAGAAGTGAATTCGTAGAGTTGTTTGGAATAGTTGTTTCTCCCCAAGAGAGGCTATTCTAGGAATTATCGATCCTAAAGCTCATAGATGGAAGATAGGTGCTCTTTGTGCTAAATATATCATTATATATATTATATATAGAGCACAAAGTGGCTGAGAAGATCTTCCTATGCAATTGTGTAATCACAACACCATATAGCAAAAGGTGTCAGAGAGGCCTCAGTTTTTAGGAAGAGATGCTTGCATCAACATCGATTGAAGTGTGGACATTGGAATCATTTGTAGTGTAGAACATTTAGAAAGATTGAGAAGTTGTCAAACCATACTTAAGGTGGGAGGGTGATTAACTCATTACATGGCTCTGTTTCAGTGAACACACTCTTTGGTGGTCATTGATGCTTGGTAGGAAATGTTGAATTTTTTTGCATACATCCTTTGGTTCTCACCCACTCACCTCTTCAAAACGAGGGTTAAGATAGAGGTGTCTTGGAAAGAACTTAAAGGCCAATTCAAGCAAGCAACGTGGATAAAATTATTTTGGTGGAAGGATTAGAATTGGAATCATTCCAATCTCTTCTAGAAATATAAGCTTGCTAATGCTTACCAATGGTTGATGGGCACTTTGTACATTGATGTCAAGCTCACGAAGCCTATAGCCTTGAATCTATGCTCCCGACTTGGCACTACAAACTTAAGGTTTCCTGGAGCCCCTCATTAAATTCATAAAAGCTTGTTTACATGATCTTTAGTTTATTGGTTTGGACTTAGTTGTTTATACCATCTTGGTGTTCCCACACTTCCTTATTTTATTTGTGGTGCCATGGAAGCAATTAAGCATATTTTTTGGTATTATAAAAGGCTAAAGCTAGCTTGATGTGAAACCAAATCTCTGTATGACTATTTATGTTGGACCAAATTTGTCCAGATTCGGCTCTATTATTATTTCATCGAGTACTATAAAGGGGTAATCATGGTGTCCATGTTTAAGGATCAGGTTATTACCAAGATCGAGGTTCGTCATTGCACAAAGCTCTTCTTTGGAGATTTGGTGTCCTCGGTGAATTATGCATGCTTGGTTTCATTGACTGCACATAATTGCAAGTATTTGTTATGCAAATACACCAGAAGCCCTCGTGCGAGTCCTTGGAAAAGGATATTATCTATTCATTGCTGATTGATAATGCCAGACCTCATAATGTTGACTACATATGGAGATTTTCAGGGATTGAGGAGAGTTTTACTATTCTAAGACCTGATAATGGCATGGTTTGACATTGGCTTATACCATTGTCATTGAAACAATTGATTCAAGTAGTGTTGGATGCACAGCTTCACCCAAAGACATGTGATTAACTTGGAGTAAACTCTCTCACACCAGCCCTTTTCTTAAAAGCAATTCTTCAAAACTTATGGTCATTTCGCATCCAGCATACCCTAATCACCCTAGTACTTTGGCCTATGGCAGGCAACCTTCATATTCCTTTTCCATCCAGATAATGTGAGACACAAGCTCCCTTTTGGCATTTGTAACTTCTTATTTATGACTTTAGTATGTCATGTACCTGGTCCAGTATCCTCACACTTTCAACACAATTCAAATCTAAATCTGGCTCCACAAACAGCAACACAATCATTGTCTTTAAAAAGTAGTTTTAGGACCACCCGAAGTTACCCCACAAGATTGTGGGTAGCATCTGGCTCCAACTTGGAGACACGTGTTCTTCTGGGGAGCACTTGAGAGCGCCAGAATCTCATCTTTACCATGATATTTCTAAAGTGAAATCTGTGATACATTGTACCACCTCAAGCTCTTAAGGTGGCAGTATTCTTTTCCTGTGTTTGATTATCATGCAGAATGGGGCATTGTCGAAGTCTGCATGCTTGTAGGCTGTAACTTTGTTCGATACTGTCTTAAAAAACCAATTAAAGCACCTTGTCACCAAAAATATTTTCAAGTTTGTATTTGCCTGAGCTTCCACATATCTTTTCTCCGGCAAGCCTTACATACCCTTCTGATAGTAAGGATTCTGCATTATAGGTATACTTATGGCTGCTTCCTTTTGATGACTCGAAGAAAAGAAGACCTACATCTTCCCACAAAATAGTGTATCTTTTGCTGACTATACAAGGCTTATGTGTACAGTAGTATCTATCTTTCTTCATGTCTGGTCCATTGACATGACCTTCATGCATAGATGTAGAGTACGTTCCTCTTTTCTTTGGAGCATACTCATAAACCTCGATGGTTATTCTTGAGACTGTTTACACTGCAAATAGGAATACCATTTATGCTTCCGTTGGTGTCACTGATGGCGTGTTTGCTTAGGATGGTAGAAAATCCTTCAACAAATGGCTGTCCTAACAGCTGTCGTGCATAGGGCGTAACAGCAAACAAAGTTTGAAAAAGTATTCTAACAGTCTGCAACAACTTTGTAGTGTCTTTAACAACCAATGGGTCTGCTTTAGCCCTTGATGCTCATTCCCTTTGTCATCTTCAATTTTGGTTCTGCTGGAGAATTCTGAGCTGGGTGTCATGGTGTCACCATATATATGAACAGTGAAACATTTATCTTCTCAAAGAACTCAGAGACAATCTTTGTTGCGTACCTTCATCACCCTTGTGGCATGGGGTTGTCCCATTTCCATTTCCTTTCTGCTTGAAAGGGCTATCCCATTTTGATCTTTACAGCATTTTGAATCCTAGGGGAAACAGCGAAGGCACCTCTATTTGGACGTTTAAAAATTGTCCAAATTCACATTCCAGGGAACCAGAGACGTTATTATCAAACCCATCATCTATTTCAACATAACCATTTTCTATTTTGGGCCTGAAATAATCACCAAGATCCTCTGAATTGCAGGCTTGTTCCTCATTCTTGCTGCTTGTGCATTGTGGGTGTTCTCCTGCCATAGCAACCACATTATGTTTTTGATATTTGTTGTTGAAATTGCGAAGGCCAGTCTCTATTTTCTTTGCTGCAGTACTATTATGCCCAAATTTCAAATAACAAACAACTGTCTTTATGTGTTTTTGATTCTGAAAAACATATTTCAGGTCACCAATCTTTATAACATCTTTTGGTCAATGGACTGTTTACTTATTCTCCAATCAGATCCCTGTGCATACTGTGTCATCCAGGACAGGGGATCTCACTGCATCTGGTTCCACATGTCTGCCATAGTCATCATCAGCCCCCATATTAATATTTTCACCATGACTCTCATCATCCACATCATAACAATGGTCTTCATCATGTCATTGGAATTCAATTTTTCTTCACTTATTAATTCACAAAATTTTCCCTCAATGGTATTGATTTTGAGGCCCTCGGGGAAATCATCATTTGTCTCTTTGTTTGCTGGCTGCTCCTCTCTATCCACATCACTTTTCTTTCTTGTTGTCCAGCATGGAGATATGTTACTGGAATTCTTGTTACCAATAGGAAGGGGGAGGATAGATTTATCCCTGGAGCAAACAATGTGGCTCAAATCCAAATTCTGGGCATAAGTTTTCCTTCAGAGCAGTAAATTCATTATCAGAAATTGAAGCATAAATCTGGGCAGCCTCATGTTTCTCTTCCTGACTTGAGACATCAGTGCTATCATTTGTGTGGCGAGCAGCATTACTATTAATAGATGTGGGACACATGAAAACACATGTGGCCCATGGGACCCTGTAGTCAGAAGCAGGGATGTCCGGGAGCAAGTATTGTATAATTTGATCAAATTTAGGTGCTTTGCAAGTGTGTCCCTGGGATGTCATATATAAATCTAAAACAGAAATTTTTGGAAGCAAATGGGTGGTATACTTGGCCCAGCTGGCAAATAGCATTAGATAGAGAGTCAAGCATGACTTCACATATTCTATGGTAGTCTGCAAGCTGCGAACATTTCTGGAATGCCCATTTTACTGGAGGGTTCAGTTACAGGATTAGCTCACTTGCTTATCTGTACCATGCTGTTGCTTGGGGGCTGAGTTAGGTCCTTTCTAATCAACCTTGCAAGTTCAATGTCTCACTTATGGATTCCAAAGATTGCATTTGGGCTGTTATTAGAGCATCTAACCTTGTTTCTCATCTGCACATTGCTTCATGTTGGATTTTATGGTGGAATGTTAGAAATTCTTTGAGGATGGGGGAGAATGATAGCTCGGAGTTGTAAGCTTAAGGAATGACATCTCAGTGAGCAACTTAGACATGCCTAGAAGGAAATGTAGGATCGTTTCAATTTGGAAAATAGACTGGGGGGATGCATGTTCAGAGCATTACTGCAGAGCTAAGTCACATGACACGAGACACGGAGGACACGTAAATACGAGTATTCAATACGAAACGCAGCGACCTGGAAATAGGACATGGGGGACACGTTTTATATATATATATATATATATATATATATATATAAATAATTTTTATCCATATGATCCATATTAATCGCAGATTGCAACTTATCTAATCAAATTAAAATATAATTACTTCTCAAAGTTCATAGTTCACTTTAAAAAAATAAATAGAATCAAAATTTACTATTTAGAAATTAGAATGTGACATGCTTGGTCTTGATTCTTGAATATTCAATGTTCATTGTTCATGTACAACTTACAAGCACATAAGAAAATAACTAAAGTCTAATCCTAATGATTTCCTTTGCCCCCCTTGCGAGAAAATGCCACAGCTTTCCCTTTCCCTCTAGATGTAGATGCTGGTGCTGGTGGAGTTGGCAGTGGAGTTTGCTATGCTCTAGAAGCTGAAGAACTAGAAGTAGGAGCTATAGAAGGTAGACCACGTCCTCTACTGGTGGCAGGGGTAGCCCGGGCAGGTGGTGTCACCTGGAAACATTACAATCTCCCAATCCTGAAATCCTAAAAAACTGATAAATCTGCTGCATTTTGAATGAAATCTAAAATTCTATTTTCTCCATATGAAATCCAATGAGGCCGGAACCACTCTCAAACATCCTGAGTCATTTCATGATAATGTTAAAAATTTAAGTAAAAGGATGAAAATGAAGATTAAGGAGAATGTCACTTTTACTTACCATGAATAGCATTTCAATACTAGGGCCTAGACTTGATCATTAAGCTGCCCCACTCAAAAATTATTTGTTTCTTTCAAAAAAAATTGCAGCTTATGCAGACGATGTTTTCTATCAACGGAATATGCGTTTTCTAGATGCAGGACACGACGAAAACCGGCGAATACGTTTTACATTTTACAGGACACGATGAAAAACGTTTTCGACACATTTTAGGGCCGTTTTCGTGTCCGGCACGTAAAATACGGGACACAGGACCTTGGAGGACGTGTCCTGTGACTTAGCTGCAGAGTTTTCAAGGATCACAGAGCCAAGGTTATTAAAATCTAGGTGAAGATAAACTGGATTAAAGATGAAAAGGATGGCAGGAAATCTACATACGTTATATAAAGTGAAAAATGTAGTTGAACAAATTCACATTCTTAAATCTTGAGATGAATTACAGACAGAAGATGGGGATAAAATAAAACAAATCCTTCATAATCGTTTTCATGGAATCTTTACGTTTGGAGGATGCGATGCGATCAGAGAAGAGGCCCGAGGGCAAAGGAAATTATCAGGCATCTTCTTCTTTAAAAACAAGATTTGAGCAATCCTATTGATTACGACCCTTAGAAAAGGATGAACAATTCAAGCCTGTACCATATACGACAGAGGGAAAATCCATAGATTTAGATATGTTCCCTTGTAAATTCTTTGGGGAACTTTGGTCAGTGATTAGAGTTGATCTCCTTGTGAAGAATTGTTGCCATGGAGTATGCTGGGTAATATGTGATGTAGACTAGAGGTTGATCAATGTGAGAAGAGCAGAATGACTCTGAAGCAATTCTATTAGAAACAGACTGTTCATCGAAGCAGTAGACCCCAAAAATGTGAACCATATTGGAACTAGGATTAATACAAATTTTGAAAAAGAAAGCATATATATTCATGTGCACCCATATGAATCCGAACCATTATACAAAATATGCAAAGTTTCTCATATATATATATATATATATATATAATATATATATATCAAATAAGGATGTATATAACCAAAATAGCGCCAAGTGAAATCCATTTTTGAACCAAACCAATAGTACATCAACAAAGAGGCTCTAGATGGCCTCTAGAGTCCAAAATCATTCTACAATCAGTGCCTACAGATCATCAAAATCATTGCCTATATTGCGATCCTCATCATCAATATCACCCTCTAAGCATTAAAATAAGATAGAAAAAGCTTAACATGTCAAATTGAGAATTTGTTTGAGTGATGAGTATATTTTTACTAGCATCGTGACAGAGGAGTTCAACATTAATGCCACCAACATCAAGGTACATAGAGGGCTTTGTGCTCTTGATTAAATGCTAGTTCCATACCCTCATACATGACAGACTCCAATGGAAAGATTGCAATGTAGTGATCTAGGGTAATTCTGCCCTAGGGTTTCAGAGCATTTTCCTCTGTTTCATGCAGTACAATTAAAGTACCCTTCAATGAACAGTGAGGCTTCTCAATAATGCAATAATATCAATTAGATTCAATACAATAAACAGTACAATATTATTGTTGAGCAGATCCACAATACTGTTCAGTGTTATGCAATAGATCCAATTCTTCAACCAAAATTGCAGTAAATTCACAGTACAATATGACTATTCATCCATTACACATCATTATTGTCCCACATATACACATACCGTATAATCTATGTGCAATATTGAGAAGCCAGAATTAATTGAACATAACAGTAATACCCTAACCAGAGAATTGACCAATCCACAACTAGGAAACCTTATGCGAACTCTGTATGGTTTAGGATGCCTCAGATCTGCACTTAATCACTGCCCTTGCATGACCTGTTCCTGTACCTTTGCATTGATCTCGGTTCTACTGAAATTTCAGGTTCTTTCTTGCTACAGGATCCGAGCTTCAGAGATTTTCGGGCAACAGAAGGAACCTTTGCATATCTTACAGGACTGTACAGGAGGACGTTTCTCCACAGAGGATGTATTCGACCTGCCTAGAATGTTACAAACCAGTGTTGCAAACCAGTGTTGCAAACATCTTGATAACATCCCGATTTTATCTCGAAATCACGATTTTTTGGCCTAGCCGATGTTTGTCGATTTTTACTGATATTTTGATAGTATCTTGTTTTGTCGATGTTTGCTGATTTTTACCGATGTTTTCCCGATTTTTACAATTTTTTGGTTTTCTGGACCCTTGCTGATTTTATCCCGATGCCGATGTTCGCAACATTGTTACAAACCAGCTTTGGAAGGCCTCAGAATTCGGACTTCTTGCCATAGACTTTAATTTGGTGCTGCAGACCTCTATTTTCAGCCCACAGAAGATCTTGACTGTCGCAGAAAATTTGTTAGTGTGCCATAGAGACTTAGATTATCTTCTTTGTTGGACTTCAATGTCTTAGATTCCAATCTTAGAGTTCGAACTTCTCTATGAATCCATCCTTACTGTGCCAGAACAGAAACAATGAAAGGTAGAGATAAAATTTAGTTTACCAACTAGGATGGAATCTTTCACCATTGAAATTGATAGGACGGAAGGGGTCTTAAAACCCTTAGAGCCTCAGGTTCAAGAAAAACAGAGATAAATGATCAATCCTATGATGTCTCAAATGAATCTAACCTTCTTGTATTTATAGATTTCTTTGATGGGATTTTTCTCCTTAATTGATTGAGTGAAGTTCACACCACTTTGTTTTTTTTGCCCAGCTGCTCCAAAACTTTCCCTCCGCTGCCCAAACATTAGGTATTTTGGGGATTCCCCCTTTGTCAAGGACTATAGCTTATGGGGATCGATACCCTGCTTCGTCTCTTGGGCAACTAATTTTTCGGGAACATTACAGTTCCCCCTTCTCGACATTGCTTGTCCTCGAGCAATGACAAGTTCTGCTGCTGCCCCCTTTGTTCTCCTTGATATTCAAAATCAGATCAGGTAGATGTTCAACCATTTTGATGACTTTTTGAAATTCATGTTCCTTTGTCATTGCAGCCCCCTTTTCATTTTGCCTTTCATATCCAAAACGAACTTCATGCACACGTACGACTTCTTCTAGTTCCTGCTCAAGAGACTGTTGCAAAGCTCTCTCGTTACTTTGAATAAATCCGTTGCCACTTGCACTCCCATTATCATGAGATGTAGCTTTCTGAGCCTTCAATAGTTTCTTCAACCTTTTAGTAGCTATGGCAGCCTCTTCAGTTTTCCGTTGAAGAACCATCTTCTGATGTTGATTTAAGACTTGAAGTTTATGCATCTCATACTCATTTCTCCTTCTCTCATTCTTAAGCTGAAGAAGCTCCTTCTTAGGAGAAGCTTTCCAATGACGAGACTGTTCTGACTCTTTCTTTATCTTATATAGCAGTTGTATTTTATATGTCTAAATCCGCTTTATTTCTTCTTGAAGTCGTTTTGCTGCTTAAAGCCAGGAGATTTTGTGCTTTAGAACTTGCACCTTAGCAGATGAGACATCTCCAGCACGATAACAAGGAAACTCAGCTTGCAAATGCTCAAACTGATTCCTTATTCTTTGCATCTCAGCAATTGTTGTGTCGCAATTTATAATGGCCCTGTTTGAAGTTGCAATATATGGCCTGTTTGAAACCTTCCTGTTTGAACTCATACTTGAACTAGATTCCAAAACTTTAAGGACACAACCTGGTCTAGCAGTCACTTTACCTTCATAACTGGCATTCCGGTCAGGTAGACAAAGTAATAAATCTAACTTTTGATATTCAGATTTAAATTTTATGTAGATATCTAGCCAACGAAGACACATCATTATCTATGTTTGATCTAAACGAGACTATGGAAATCTGAATCACTTCAATTATTGACAAAGACCCATCCCCATGGCCTCCAACTATCCCACTTCTCTTCTTCTTCCTTCCTGCTGGATTTACAGATTGGAATCGAGACTGTAGGGTAAGCCCATGCCAGGCAATTGATTCAGTGACAAGCCGTGACAGAGTTGACATGACAAGTTCATTAATCACAGACTCCGAAGATGCAAAAGAATTAATTAACTCATTCATAGATAACTTGATCAATTTCTCCACATTTCTTAAACAATCAAGCATTTCCCCTTGCTCATTGATTCAGTGCTCCCAGCAGATAGTTTCCAAGCATTGTAAAATACTGCCAAGGTTACCCAATCCACAATATCTAACTTCAATTCCTTGAAAGAATATTTATCATGCAAAATTTTGTCCAGTACTTCCAGTGCTCCATCAAAAGGAAAATCCAAGTGTGCTTGCATATCTTTCTAGCAGTTGTTGCATTTCAGAATGACACCCTTCTGTTTCATGGGCTTTCCCTTCCTCCGCATCCTTGATGTATATCACACAATGAAGTGACAACTGAATCAAATGAGGAAGAAGACATCTTCTCTGAACATTCCTCCTTGACTGTTTTTCTCTCATTAGTCGATGGTCCAAGTTCTCTTTCCTATGAATGGAGCCTCCTTCAAAAGGACCTGAAAGATAACATTCAGTGGGACTTGGTTTCTTTATATCACTCTGACTTTGGTTCAGTTGCATTTCCAACTGCTCTATATGTGGTTTAATGTCCGCAGCTTTATAATCACAAATTGTTCTGTGCAATACCGCTTGCAAACTTACTACTGTGATCTCTGCTGCCTTCTGAAGCTCATCAGGATATTTTTTTCTCCAACCTAGAAGAAGTGCTGTCATCAAGTCTCCAGTACCACTAAAGTATGCTGGTATTTTAGGCATTATGACCATGAACTGTTCAGGGGGTTGTCCCTTAATTTTTTCATGACTGCCCACTAGAAACAGCATACTCTCTAGTTCCATGCTCGTTATCACTGCCTTTGTAGGGCCGGCATAATGAAGAGCTTTACAAGCTCTCAGAGCTTCGGCTTCAGAGGAAATACTGAAACCCGTCAATTTCTCCGCTTCAAATTGATTAGGAGTAAGCATTGAATGGGATCACCTTCCTCATCTGGATAACATGTTCATGAGGTTTTCAACCTTTTTGTAGTTTATATGATCTTGTGCACTATCAAGTAATTCGGCTATAGAAAACTTATTCTTGATAACCTGATAATAGGCTTGCTGACGAGAGCTCAATGTACAGTCCATAGATACTTCCTTTTTATTGGTCATTTTGGGGATCCCCTCTTTCTTGACTCGATGCAACATGAAAAGCTTTAGGACAGCATGCTCAATCGACCAAATGAACTCGTAAACTGGGGGCTTCTTCGTGGGCTGATTTTCTATTGTACCCATTGATTCGCTTTGTGAGAATTCAGAAGCAGATAATATAACCATTGGGGCAGCATCATGTATGTTTGCTTCTGAGGAATTCCACTCTGATATATCGCCTTCGACCTTTCTATTATCTTCTAAGATTATATATTGCTTGTTGCCTTCTTCCCAGGCAATGGTATCCTCAGGCCGCCCTGGACATATTTTACCATTGCTTACACTGTCCAGCTGCCTTGATTCCCCTGAAATCTTAGCCTTTGGCGTTGAATTGTGTTCAAGGTGAAACCCTGTAGATGGAAGATTTGTCATCACGCTATCAGAGGGTGTAATACTGTCTTTACCTTCCTCTATACCAAGAATACTTTAATTCTCTTTTTCAGCGTTCAGCATATCTGGAATTTGAACGACATTGCTATCAAAAAGGGTGTCCCCTTCCTTGAGACGACCATTCTGTTCCCTTAGATTTAGCCGACTTATTTCATCTTTGCCTTCAGCGCTGCTACCACTAGTCATGGTTTCCTCTTGAGGGTTTCCTGTCCTTTTAGGGGGATACAACCATGTCCATGCTTTTGCCTTTGCTTCAATTTCTCTTTTTTGAGGCTTGGGCTTATTATCCATATCATTTGATCTGCCTTTCCTGCAAGTAGTCCAAAAATAATTCCATTTCCTTATACCTTTCTTCTGTTGGACGCTTTTATTATCAGGTTCAAGCGATTTTGTTTCCAAAGTACTTGGGAGTTTCCTAATTTCCTGCATTAGATTCTCTTCACAAGGGGTTTTGAGGGGCTGTAACCAGTAAAACTTCCTTCAGACAGCGTGTAGCTGTGAGCATCACCTTTTCGTCTTTATGCCTCCACAACCTGTATTCACCCAAGTTTGTTACTGCAGGAACCATAGCTGCTAGAGTCAATTGAGAAGGTGGCTGGTCCACCATTTGTAGTTGTGCTGACACCTCTTCCAATGAGTGAAGGACATCTTTGGATGGGGATGAGAGTTGATCTCCTGCTCTAAAAAGTTCTCCTCCCATCATATTGTTATTCAGATATGTAAGAGTGCTGGTCACTCACTCAAATAGTCTAGATTCCATTGCTAATCCTCACGCTGGCAGGATTCCAGCTCTCATACCACTGTAGTGATCTAGCATAATTCTGCCCTAGGGTTTCTTAGGGCACTAGGGTTTCAGAGCATTTTCCTCAGTTTATTTCAATACAATTAATGTACCCTTCAGTGAACAGTGCGGCTTCTCAATAATGCAATAATATCAATTAGATTCAATAAAATAAACAATACAATATTATTGCTCAGCAGATCCACATATACTGTTATGCAATAGATCCAGTTCTTCAACCAAAAATTGCAGTAAATCCACAATACAATATGACTATTCAGCAATTACACATCATTATTGTCCCACAGATACACATACAGTATGATCTATGTGCAATAATGAGAAGGCAGAATTAATTGAACATAACAGTATTACCCTAACCAGAGAATTCACCGATTCACAACTAGGAAAACCTTATGTGAGCTCTGGAGTCTGTATGGACTAGGGTGCCTCAGATCTGCACTTAAATCACTGCCTTCGCATGCCTTGTTCCTGTACCTTTGCACTGATCTTGGTTCCAATGAAATTTCGGGTCTTTCTTGCTACAGGATCCAAGCTTCAAAGATTTATGGGCTACAAAAGGAACCTTCGCATATCTTACAGGACTGTACAGGAGGCCGTTTCTCCACAGAGGATGTATTCGACCTGCCCAAAATGTTTCAAACCAGCTTCGGAAGGCCTCTCCTTGCCTCACAATTTGGACTTCTTGCCCTAAACTTTAATTCGGTGCTGCAGACTTCGATTTTCAGCTCACAGAAGATCTCATCTGCCCCAGAAAATTTGTTAGTGTGCCACAAAGACTTCGATTATTTTCTTTGCTGGACTTCAATGTCTCAGATTCCAATCTTAGAGTTGGAACTTCTTAGAGAGAATTTGTCCTTACTGTGCCAGAACATCAACAGTGAAAGATAGAGATAAAATTTAGTTTACCAACAAGGGTGGAATCTTTCACCATCGAAATTGATAGGAGGGAAGAGGTCTTAAAACCCTCAGAGCCTCAGGATCAAGAAAAACAGAGATAAATGATCAATCCATTGATGTCTGAAATGAATATAACCCTCTTGTATTTATAGATTTCTTTGAGGGGTTTTTTTGCCCAGCTGCCCCAAAACTTGCCTCCCACTACCCAAACATTGGGTATTTTTTGGCTTTCCCTTTTATCAAGGACTATAGCTTACAGGGATTGATAGGCTACTTTATCTCTTGGGCAATTAATTTCTCCGGAACATTACATGCAATGCCCCAATCCTGAAATCTTGAAAACTGTTAAGTCTGCTGGATTTTGAGTGGGGTCTAAAATTCTACTTTCTCCTTGTGAAATCCAGTGAGGTTGGAACCACTCTTAAACATCTTGAAACAATTAATGGTAATGTTAAAAAAGTGGCATTCTCCTTTATCTTTCATTTTCATTTATTTATTTAATTTTTTAACGTTATCATTAATTACATAGCATTAGTAGGGCCGTATGATTGAATGTGATGCTGCCCTACTCATAAATTATTGTTTTTTAAAAAAAAATTGTGTTCCCAGGGTCCTTGGTGGCATTGTACGAAACTGGCCTGTTCAGTGAAAAAATGTCGGTTTGGTACCGAACTGGCCTTTTCTGGTCCTTGGCAATGGTTTGGACCAGTTTTGCTTGAAAATGGTTGGACCGGACGGTTCAGTTCTGTATGGTCTGGTTCTTATAACACTGCTCCAAAGCGCCTGGCTTGTGCTTCTTATTTGCCTCTCGTCAGCTGTACAATATTTGAGGGGTGGATGTTGGTTGGGGGGTGGGAACGGAACTCTTACCTCTTGTAGTCCCATCAGCCCGGGCAATGTCAGCTTGGTGTGTTGCTTCCTTGTATATTCAATCAACTCTTCTGGCCTTTGTTGCACTTTATCAGCCGTTAAGTCCATGTAAAATATGTGACTGTTTTCAAATGTAAGAGCCTTGGTAGATTTTCTATCACAGGCCACGCTTAAATTCTTGGGACCCTCCACTAGGCAAGTCTGCCACTTTCTTTTTTTAAGTTTTGCGTGATAGATCAACCTTACCTACACAATTGCTTTGGTCTAGATGACATACTGGCTGTCACTTTGGGGGAGGGAAATTACCTTTATACGTTTCACCAAAATCTGAGTATTGTCACAGCTGGCTTGAGTTGAGATCATACACTCACAGGAAAAGTACCTGCAGTAGCTACTGGTGGGTTTGAACTCGTGAACTCCTGTAGTCTGAGGACCAGAGAAGGCCTGGATTACCAGCTGTGCTACAGGAACCCTGGCACCTGTGCAACTTAGTAACGTGTTTCCAAAGACGATGGTCCTCTTCTTGAGTCATTGACTCATTTTCTGGATCTTGAAATTTCTTGAGGTTGTGGGGTTGCTTCCTTGGATGCATCAGTAGGGTATTGAGAAGAAGCCATTGAAATTTGATGAGGAAGAAAAAGGAAGATTGTAAGAAATTGAAGAAATCTGTTGCTGCCCACAAAAACGCCCTTCTTTCACAAAATTCCATTAGCGACGTATAAAAACAGCCTGTTCAAACAAGAGGGCACACAAAAGACTCTTGTTGCCCACAAGTGACACCCACTCGCTCTTGTTGCTGCACATTTCTTCACACAAGAGTGAAGAATTGAGAGGTTATGGCCTGCATTTATAGAAGAAATATACTTTTTCGTTTTGTATTTTATTTGGGTCTGTTTAGGCCTTTTTTATCCTCTAGGTGCACATATAAAAACAGCTATCATTCAAACGAGTGCACACACAAAAAGGCTCGTCCCTCACAACCCACACCTGCTCTCTTATTGCTGCACACTTCGTTAACATGAGAGAGTAAAAGAGAGATTAGGGCCCAGATTTAGAGAAGAAATATACTTTTCGGTTTTGAATTTTGTTTGGTGTCTGTTTAGGCCTTTTTTATTATCCGATATATCTTTTCATATATATATATTTTTTTTGTGGGTCCCACAAGTCCCATAAATTGTAGGAAGGTAAAGAAAAACAGGGGCTAAAATGACCATTTAAGCCCAAAAATGTCTGGGCAACGTTGCTGTTTTGGGAACACATATCCCTCACCAAGGGTGTTTCTGGTAACTTAGATCTGGTGTTCTGTTCTTTCGGTTCAGAAGCCAATTCCAGAATCTAAACATTAGGATTGAAATTATTTTAATGTATCCTACTGTGGTCATGCTGGTTGCAATACCAATTCATGGCTTGCAAAAATATTAGTTGGATTACTGATGGTTATCAAATAAAAAATTATTTGGAAACACTATTATAGATGTTATGACAGTTTCAGATGTGAAACTATGAGCTTTGATGATGATCTTTGATTTATGTTCCATTCATGAACCTTAGAATCATTATAAATTGCATACATCCTTAGGTTTAATAGGATATTTCTACACATACAGGCTTTCCTACAAGAGCTTTTAGATTGCTTGATAGTTATCCCTTGTGGATGATGGATCAGATATTGTCTAACTTTTGCATCATCTCGCTGTAAGCCTAGCCACCTGAAAATTGGGCTGTAAATAATGAAAATTGAAAACCCCACTGGAAACATATGAAGAAAGTGCTGACCATGCACTGTTCCTATGGTCAGTACATATTGTTTTGTAGTGTTAGTGGTACAGCCTCAGAAAATCAATGGGAGGAATCGGAGATGATATCAACAAAGTGCCAGCCATGTACTGTTCTTATGGTCGGTAGATATTGTTTGTATGGTGTTGGTGGTACCGCGAAAGATTCTTCCATGTACTTTTCATAAGCAAAATGAACCCTAAAGGGCACTGCAGTAAACGTGTGCAAATGATACCTGAGCTAAAGTATATATTCTTCAGCATGTCGCAGAATGACATTATCAATTTTGGAATTGGATTTTATTTTACTTTGTTATGATCTACTAACTGTAAGTTATTAAATTATAGTCGTGTTGTTTATGATTGTTTTCTGTATTTTATCTTCCGCTTTTATTGATGATTAGAATGCTATTCTGTGCTAGTGGATTGATAGAAGTCCATGGTGATATTTTCAAATTTCTGATCCCGTGGTTCTTGTTAGTATTCTTTTGTTACTGCATATATCATAAAAATTGAAACATATCTCAGAGAGAGTTTCCAAATAAGATATGACATAAGAATCCAAAGTCACGACTCCGATGAAGCAGTTGGGTGTTTCACAGCTGAACTGCATATTGATATCACTATAATTTGCAGTTTGATGAAATCAGAAATTTCTTCTAGATTGTATATGTTAAAATTGGCAACTAGGGCCAAACTCCATGTGGGTCATCTCATTTATGACAGCTGATATTTTTCCTAGATTCTTCTTGTCGAGAGGTGTAGGATTGATCTAAAGATCATCTGATTCCGACAAGTATTTATGGAGATATGAATTTATTTGTATTTACTTGACAAATTGTCAAGGTCGGCCAGCAGTTAAATGTGGCACACATGCCCAGTGAATCATATAAATACAAGAGAGGTTGATTCATTTTTTCATCTCATCTCACTCATTCTTCCCTCTCTCCTTAGCTTTGGGTTATACAAGGAGCAGCTCACACGTGGGAAGGAGGAGGATGCATTAGGGCAAGGAGGACGCTGAAAGGAAGACGCAGAAGTCGCTGAAGGTCTCTTTGACCTGCGTTGACCAAGCGTTGACTCATCAAGGGTGCGGTTTTGGTGTGGCTGTCTCTTCTAGGCAGGCCGTTGATTTTGGCACAAAAATCAAGGCAATCCGTCCACAGGTTTGACCAACGTTGACTGCCCTAGTTTTGGGCAGTAGGTTGACTTCAGTCAACAACAGTTTGACTGTGTTTTTGGGGCTATTCAAGGGCTATTTCTTCAAGCTATTCGAGGGCTAGTTGACCGGAAATTGACCAAGCATGTTGGAGGTCAATTTCAACTCGTTTGACCAAGTTTGACTTTGCTGATCTAGGGCTTGTTGTTGTTGATATAAAATTACAGAATTTTGATTTTGTACTATTTCTCTCTGCTGAACTATTGAAGATAAAAGAAGATTTGATCAAAGGGTTTCCCCGCATTGGGGTTTCTCCCTGGCTAGCCGCCACATCTTGCGTCTCTTGTCTTGGCTTGTTTTCTGTTGATCATTTAATGTTCTATCTGCACTTTACTTAATGTATATGTGATTGCTAGTCTGTGGCTAATAAGAAGAAAAGAAGTACAATGCTCTAAGCATAAAACATACCATAATTTAACATGGTATCAGAGCTGAGGTGAAGACAAAGCCCAAGCAAGAGCAAGAGCAAGAGCAATTACTAAAGAGAAGGTTGACAAGGCTATTCTAAAAACTTCATGGGGTCCTCAACACTTTTCCCTGCCGAAGACAAGCTCCATGAGAACTCTGACCATCCCGGATGGAAGATGTCTTTCTATCTGACTTTAGAAGATCAGGAAGTGTTGGACAATGTGAGAGGCAATACTGTTGCGCCTCCATCAAATGCATCTGCTGCCACCAAAAGCAAGTGATCCAAGGGAGAAGTCAAAGCAAGGATGATCATCCGGGACTCTATTGACAAGTGCCTGGTGGTCTATGTTTTTGCGCTGACAACCGCCAAGGAAATCTACGATACGCTGGTGAATTTATTTAAAGTTAATGATGCAAATCAAGTTCCATTCCTTAGAAATGAGCTTAAGGAAATTAAGAAGGGTAAAAATGAGAGCATGCAAGCATATTTCTTAAGGATCATCGAGATCAAGAATGATCTCTTATCTATTGGGGAAGTAGTTTTTGATAGGGAAATGACTATCACAACTCTTGGAGCACTGCCACCTGAATGGTATATATTCAGGACTACTCTTCTCAACAATAATGTCATCCTAGGATTTGAGGAATTGATGGCTAGATGTATTCAAGAAGAGACAAGGATTGAAGAGCAAGAAATGCCCGCACTTAAAGGCCATCCCTCTGCGTTTTATTCTCATGTTAAAAGAAGAAACAATTCTGGGGCTAAATCCAAAGGAAAGGCTAGACCAGAGGGTGGAAGAAAAGGTCGATGTTACAATTGCAACAAAATGGGCCACTATGAGAGGGAGTGCCATGATAAAAGGGACTCACACCATGACGATGACCAAAATCACTCTCAAGGCAATTAAAGGAATGGCAGGTCCAATGGCAGAGGTAAAAGAAATGGTGGAAATCAAGGAAGAGGACAACCCTTCAAGAAGGCAAGAAACTCCAGGTATGAATCTAATGTTGTTAACAATAAGCAAGATGAATATTGTCTACTAGCGGCCCTCTCTACTACTTCTCCCACGACCTCACTGGGAAATTGGCTACAAAGAAGCTCTCTCCAATTTGATAGAAAAGGAGATCAACCTGGAAATTGTTTTGGGGACAATGCAAAATATCACGTGAAAGGTGTAGGGAATGTCACTCTTCAATTGAATCAGGGTAATACAATTCATTTGCAAGAAGTCTTATATGTACCTGATTTCAAAAAGAACCTGGTGTCCGTTTCGACAATGGAGGACAAAGGCTACAAGGTAACTTTCATTGATGGCAAGGTACGTGTGTGGAATAGGAATTTTAAGGAAGCTTTCACTCTTGGGTTTTGAGTCGATTCATTATATCAGGTCGAAGGAATTCCGCTGGGTGTCATGTCTTGTGACACATCATTTCAGTCCGAACTATATGGTATCGAAGCTTGCTCACCTTCATTATAAAGCTCTATCCAATGCAAGACAAATGGTGACAGGGATGCCCGAGTTCCAAGTAGAGCAAGAAGGTGTATGTCCTGGATGTGCCGAAGGGAAGCTTAAAAGGGGACCATTCCCCTCAAGCCAAAGCAAGACCTCTGATATATTGTAGTTGGTTCACTCAGACATATCTGGTATGATGCCTGTGAACTCTTTGGGAGGATATTTATATTACCTCACTTTTACAGATGATTATTCTCGCAAGACCTGAATATACTTCTTGAAAAAGAAGGATGAAGTGTTCACTTGGTTTCGTCACTTCAAAGCCTTGATCGAGAATCAAATTGAGAAGAAGATCAAGATCTCAAACACTGCTAATAGGATTGAGTATGAATCCAATGAGTTCCATGACTTTTGCAAAGAGGCTGGCATTAAGAGGGAGACTACAACACCATATACTCTTGAGTAGAACGGTGTGGCAGAAAGGAAGAATCGTATGATTGTGGAAGCTGCTTGTTCTATGCTCCCTGATCAAAGGCTTCTGAAGTTTCTATGGGCCGAAGTTGCGAATACAGCCGTATATGTGCAAAATCGATGCCCTCATCAAGCATTGGGTTCCAAGACTCCGAAGAGATGTTCACTAGTAAGAAACTTGATGTATCTCATTTTAGAATTTTTGGAAGTCCGATATATTCTCATGTGTTGAAGGAGAAGATGAATATATTGGGTGCATCTGGAAAGAAAGGAATCTTTGTGGGCTATAGCGAAAACACTAAGGGTTATAGAATCTATGTGGCTAGTCAAAGGGAAATCGAGATTAGCCATGATGTCACCTTTGACGAAGATATGGCTTTTAGCAAAGTTGACAATCTTCCTACTCAAAGGGGATCTAAAGAAGTTGACACTAGGGAACCAAAAGAAAAGGAAGATCCCTGATGTGGAAGAACTTATGGATCTTATTGATCCCCCTCTATAAGAGCCTTCCTCTTCTAGGAAGAGGTCTTCATGGCTTAGGGGGACACTTGGTGGTGCTGAAGGGCATGTTGCACCCAGGGGAACCTTCCGGGAAAGTAAGAAGCTGACCAGGTATCAAGGATACTTGACCATCATGAGCATGATCATTCAAAGCCGTCGTCATTTGCAAAAGCTGTCAAGCATAAAATATGGAAAGATGCTATGACTGAGGAATATGAGTCCATCATGAAAAACAATGTTTGGGATTTGGTCCCCAAACCCCAGGACAAAGCAGTTGCCACTTTGAAATGGCTTTACAAGATAAAGCATGCAGTTGATGGAAGTGCGGAAAAGTATAAGGCTCGTTTTGTCACTCATGTCTTCTCTAAGAAGGAAGGTATAGACTATGATGAGATATTTACACTTGTTGCCCGATATACCACCATTCGCTTGATCATAGCCCTCGCTACTTCGCAAGGATGGAACCTACATCAGATGGATGTCAAGACCGCGTTCTTGCATGGTTCGATCAAAGATGAGGTTTATGTGGAGCAACCCGAAGGATTTGAGATTCATGATCGAGAATCTCATGTGTGCAGGTTGAAGAAGGCCCTGTATGGGCTGAAGCAAGCACCCCGAGTGTGGTATGAGAGGATCAATAGCTACTTGATGAAGCTGGGATTCACTAGGAGTGAAGCCGACCCTAACCTTTACTTTAACGTTGAAGATGACAATCCTCTCATACTGGAGCTGTATGTTGACGACCTCTTTCTAATAGGTGCAAACCCTCTCATTCACAAATGTAAGAGGGAGTTGGCTTTTGAATTTGAGATGAAGGACCTAGGACTGATGCACTATTTCCTAGGACTAGAACTCTGGCAGAAGCCAGGGGATATTTTTCTATCTCAAGGAAAATATGTGGTGAAGATATTGGAGATATTCGGTATGGTGGACTACAAGCTCGTGACACCCCGATGGAGCTTGACTTCAAGAAGTTAAGTGATAGTGTTGCCAAACCCATTTTACGAAATGCTACCGAGTATTGTCAACTCATCAGAGCATTGATGTTCTTGGTGAACTCTCGTCCGGGTATATGTTTTGCAGTCAACATATGGTTGAGCCTCACCACTCACATTGCATTAGTGCCAAGAATCTGTTGAGATATCTTCGTGGCACAATCACTCATCGGTTGAGATACATTGTCAGAGATGTGAGACTACATGGATATACCGATGCTGATTGGGCAGGCAGTTTGGTGGACAGAAAGAACACTTCTGGGTGCTGTTTCTCTTTGGGATTTGCCTCGATATCCTGGATGAGTAGGAAGCAGAAGTCGGTGGCTTTGAGCATCGCTGAGGCAGAGTACATTGCTGCTAGTATGGCCTCTTGTGAAACGGTCTGGGTGCGAAAGCTCTTCAGTGAGTTGTTTGGATTTACATTGGATACCACCATGATCCTGTGTGATAGCAGAGCGGGATTCGTTTATCAGAGAATCCCGTATTTCATGATCGCTTCAAGCATATTGATAGCAGGTACCACTATATTCGGGATATGGTGTAGCGGGGAGCAATAAGGCTCCAACATATCGGTGCAGATGAACAGGTCGCTGACATTTTGACAAAGCCCCTGGGAAAGGCCAAATTCTTGACTTTCTGAGAATGATTTGGTGTCATTCAGAGACCCTCGTATGAGGATGGAGAATCATGTATTGAGCTCTCGGAGCTCCAGGGGGCGCGGGGTACTTCTTGGAGCGACATGCGACCACAGGGCGACTCACCATCCCTTGGTGGTGCACTATGTACAGGGTGAAAGGTTCAACCTTCCCTTGTGACACCCCGTGGCGACTATAGAACATGATGATTAGTTCTCCTGTGGGCTAAGATGATTAGTTCTCCATGGCGACTAGGGAACATGATGATTAGTTCTTTGTGATGACTGTGGAACATGATGATTAGTTCTCCTGTGGGCCAGGATGATTAGTTCTTCGTGGCGACTGTGGAATAGGATGATTAGTTCTCTTGTGGGCCAGAATGATTAGTTCCCCTGTGGCGATTGTTGGACAGGATGATTCATTCTCTTGTGGACTTGATGATTAGTTCTCTTGTCGAGGCATCCTACCCATGCAGTTTGGGACTCATGGGAAGTACCTCTCATCTGATCAATGAGTAGGGAAATGGGGTTAGGGACCATTAGTAGTACTATCGATGGAGCATCGTTGATTATCGTACTCCCTATGCTAGATGGCTCCATTGATTTGATCAATGATCTAATTTGGGATCAATGAGGTTTTACACACTTGAGACTGACTTCGGGTCAGTGGGGATGTGTGATACATTCTCATTTTCTTGTTCTTCATAGTTCGAGCAGAGCAGGCCACGCGTGCAGGGCAGTGATTTGATTGTTGGGGATAGTAGAACGGTTTAGACGGATTGCATTTGGATTCTCCATATTGACAGAGTGTTAAATTGCAACTAGGGCAAACTCCATTTGGGTCACCTTATTATGACAACAATATTTTCCTAGATCCTCTTGTCGAGAGGTGTAGGATTGATCTTAAGATCATCTGATTCCGACAAGTATTTATGGAGATATGAATTTATTTGTATTTATTTGACAAATTGTTCAAGTCGGCCAACAGTTAAATGTGTGGCACACATGCCCAGTGAATCATATAAATACAAGAGAGGTTGATTCATTTTCTCATCATCTCATCTCACTCATTCTTCCCTCTCTCCTTAGCTTTGGGTTATACAAGGAGTAGCTCACACGTGGAAAGGAGGACACATAAGGGCAAGGAGGATGCAGGAGCTGCTGAAGGTCTCTTTGATTTGCGTTGACCAAGCGTTGATTCATCAAGGGTGCGGTTTTGGTGTGGCTACCTCTCAGGCAAGCCGCAGATTTTGGCACAAAAATTGAGGCAATCTGTCCATAGGTTTGACCAGCATTGACTGCAGTAGTTTTGGGCAGCAAATTGACTTCAGTCAACAGCAGTTTGACTGTGTTTTTGGGGTTGTTCAAGGGTTGTTTCTTCAAGCTGTTCGAGGGATAGTTGACTGGAAATTGACCAAGCATATTGGAGGTCAATTTCAACTCATTTGACCAAGTTTGACTTTGATGATCTAGGGTTCGCTGTTGCTGATATAAAATTACAGAATTTTGATTTTGTACTATTTCTCTCTACTGAACTATTGAAGGTAAAAGAAGATTTGATCAAAGGGTTTCCCCGCATTGGGGTTTGTACTTGGTTAGCCATCACATCTTGTGTCTCTTGTCTTGGCTTGTTTTCTGTTGATCATTTAATGTTCTATCTGCACTTTACTTAATGTATATGTGATTGCTAATCTGTGGCTAATAAGAAGAAAATAAGTAAACTGTTCTAAGCATAGAACATACCATAATTTAACAGTATAACATTTAAAAGGTTAGTTTCTAGTGTCAAAACAGATTTGAGCTCAGCGTTGAATTGTTGGAGCTGTATCTTGTTCAACGAATACTTAAGTTTTGGGTATAAAGAAGCTCTAGTCTTTATCATTGCAAGTGAGCATTGAAATTAGTTGTTGGTTTGGGACATATGAAGGGTAAATTTTAAGTAAACTATTTTAATTCAAATTTGTGTAAGTCCATCTTTCGATCTTCCAACCCAAGTTTAAGTGTATTATTTGGCCGACAGGGGTTCAGGGATCCATTGATTATCTGATGTCCACATCTTACCATTTAGATGTTATATATCTTGAAGATTTCCAAACATTGCACTTCATTGCGATTGATTTCCATAGAAAGTAGCTGAAGAAAACAAAAATTATGTGAGCGTGCAGATCAAATCATTACAAAATACAAGATCCGGTTAAAAGTACACATTACAATAAAATTGGATCAAATATTTGAACTGAATTCTTAAAAAAATATCAGGTCAATTATTTAAAAGCATCAGAGTCCGATTATAGAACATTGGTATAGCCATGTCCATTGTAGATCAGGAAACCATGAATTTCAGATGAAGGTTCTAAGAGCATTATTTCAATAAATATTGAAGGAAAGAAGACCAACATACTATAGAAATGATTACGATTACGAGGCAGCGGAGCATGAGCATTATTTTAATAAATATTAAAAAGCAGAAGGCTAACATACCAGAGAAATGATTACGAGGCAACCTAGCGATAACATTGTTTCAATAATATTGAAGAATAGAATGCCAATATTCTCCAAAAATGATTACTTGGCAGCCTAGCATCATGCTGCATAAAATGCTGTTCATTACCCCGTAGTAGAAACTTAGAATAGTATCTTCCAGAAATTACTAATTATAGTAAACTATGGATTTTATATGTGGTTTCATTTTTTCCCTTTCCCTCTTGTTAGCAGATTGTTGAAGATAGGGGTCAATAACCCAAAACAAGTAGAAGCACATCACATTAAAGATAGATGCAAGTGATTGGTGGGTACCCTCGCACCCAATTGAACATTAATATCATATACACGAGTGAGTTAGAATTTTGGTGAGAACATTTAATATGTGCTAGTGCTAGATTATTGATCCTTAGCCTTAAAATTCATTGTGGAATAATTAGTCACTCACTAATATTGTATATGAGATCAATTACCATTAAGAAATATAATGTCAAGATTAACTACTACCGCATGAATTGTCAATGCACTATAATTGCTCATGAAGGGTGAATCATAAATAATTTAAATGATTGCTAAGGGGCCACAAAAATGCGCTTATGCACCATTCTACACCCTCCATCAGTGTGCTCTTGTGAAAGACGTGGTAAGAAGGAAATTAGTGAAATAAACATGATGATAATCCTCCAATAATGTTTAATTGGGCAAGGAATAAAATCATAACCCACACCTGGAACATCAAGACTGCAACAATGAGTGGGGAAGAAGCTTTCAATGGGGAGTTAATTGGCCACATTGTAGCCTCACAGAGAATTTCACTTCAACCACTTTGTAGTTGGCAAAGAAAAGATGACCTGCTACAACAATGTAGCCTCTAAAAACACCTTCGCACAACCTCTTTGAAATTGTTGAAACAAAAGGCATGTAAATGCAAATTCAAGTGTAAAGGAATATATGCCCAACTGATGAGCAAGAAATTAAATTCCACAATGTTTTCAAAGAACAATGCCCAAATATAACATAGAAGGTGGTAAAGACCGTGCTTGTGCTGAAAGTGATTGGATGAAGATGCTTGTAGGGCAAGACTGTTGAATATCCAACAAGATTGGTCCAAACAAGCAAATCAAGAACTTGACCATGTGCTCATGAAGGTCAAAGGTCTCGACAAATGCCTTAAATATCATATGCAACAAGGTGGTGTTGATGTTAGATTATATGCACGCAAAAAATTAAGCAACAAATAATTGTTTCCATTGAAAGCACAAACATTGTTGCTAATGATCAATCAATCAAAAAGAGTGATGAACACATCGTGACTAGATAGTGATTTACACAAGTTAGTATGAAGTTGTCAAATGGCACCATAACTAATCATCCATCCAACCACAATCAATCATAGTTGTGGGCATTGATTTATAATTTTGCCTTTTATGTTTTTTAATTAAATATTTGTAAAAGCTGTTGGTAGAATTGTCCATGGATGGAGAGTGAGAATGAACCAACCTGCCCCAACCCCAACAATTAAGATGCCTATATTGTTGAGATGTAGACGGTGAAGAGTTGAGAACTTGTTGAGTAGAAGGTGCAAGTTTTGGTTAGTATGAAGCAATATAGGATTCAAATTTCGACATAGATGAATCATGAGATAATGCAAGATCTAGTTCATGTGAAATACAAGTATTTAGGAGATTTATGGCTCTTCTCTATGGGGATGAAGCCGTGACATCAAATATGTTGAAATTTGGTACTGGAGGACAGGTGGTTCCCTAAGGCTTTGATCTTTAGCCTAGGGAAAAGTGTCCAAAAGAATTTATTTTTTCTCCTAAAGTGACTATAATTTTTATAAAGTCAAATCTAATTTAAAAGTGACTTTAAGTGATAAAGTTACTAAAGTCTAATTTTAAAGTGACTTTAATAAAGTCAATGTAAAATTAGAAAAGAAAAGTGACTTTGGAAATAAATGACTAAGTGGGTCTTTATCAAAGTGGGGTGAATTAAAAAATAGAAAGTGAGATTTAAATGAGCATTTAATCTCAGCCCTTGATCTCAATCTATTTCAGCCATTGGATTTAGGGATCACCCAAAAGTCACTTAGGTTAGATTAAAGGAGGAAAAGGAGGAAAAGGTCATTCATTCTTTCATGTGCAGATTGAGAGAAGGAGAGCAAGAGAGCAAGGGAGATTTCTG
>APFE030646873.1:112686-124036 GCA_000404065.3 Pinus taeda
CCGTGCTTGTGCTGAAAGTGATTGGATGAAGATGCTTGTAGGGCAAGACTGTTGAATATCCAACAAGATTGGTCCAAACAAGCAAATCAAGAACTTGACCATGTGCTCATGAAGGTCAAAGGTCTCGACAAATGCTTTAAATATCATATGCAACAAGGTGGTGTTGATGTTAGATTATATGCACACAAAAAATTAAGCAACAAATAAATGTTTCCATTGAAAGCACAAACATTGTTGCTAATGATCAATCAACCAAAAAGAGTGATGAACACATCGTGACTAGATAGTGATTTACACAAGTTAGTATGAAGTTGTCAAATGGCACCATAACTAATCATCCATCCAACCATAATCAATCATAGTTGTGGGCATTGATTTATAATTTTGCCTTTTATGTTTTTTAATTAAATATTTGTAAAAGTTGTTGGTAGAATTGTCCATGGATGGAGAGTGAGAATGAACCCACCTGCCCCAGCCCCAACAATTAAGATGCCTATATTGTTGAGATGTAGACGGTGAAGAGTTGAGAACTTGTTGAATAGAAGGTGCAAGTTTTGGTTAGTATGAAGCAATATAGGATTCAAGTTTCGACATAGATGAATCATGAGATAATGCAAGATCTAGTTCATGTGAAATAAAAGTATTTAGGAGATTTATGGCTCTTCTCTATGGGGATGAAGTCGTGACATCAAATATGTTGAAATTTCGTACCAGAGGACAGGGGGTTCCCTAAGGCTTTGATCTTTGGCCTAGGGAAAAGTGTCCAAAAGAATTTAATTTTTCTCCTAAAGTGACTTTATAATTTTTATAAAGTCAAATCTAATTTAAAAGTGACTTTAAGTGTATAGTTACTTAAATCTTAATTTAAAGTGACTTTAATAAAGTCAATGTAAAATTAGAAAGGAAAAGTGACTTTGGACATAAATGACTAAGTGGGTCTTTATCAAAGTGGGGTGAATTAAAAAATAGAAAGTGAGATTTAAATGAACATTTAATCTCATCCCTAGATCTCAATCTATTTCAGCCATTGGATTTAGGGATTTCCCAAAAGTCACTTAGGGTTAGATTAAAAGAGGGAAATGAGGAAAATGTCATATTATTCTTTCATGAGCAGATTGAGAGAAGGAGAGCAAGAGAGCAAGGGAGATTTCTAGACAGTGAGGAGAAGGAAGCAGCAGCTTGGCACACATTCCAAGGCAGTGTTTCAGCAAGTCTGTACAGCGGAGTTAGTACACAGTGAAAGGCAGATTTTGGGCACGATTTTCTAGAAACGCCGTATAGCAGTTTTGGTTCAAATTCCAAGGAGGTCGTACAACAAGATAGCACAAAAATTGAGGAGCAGAATTTGTTGGCACTTTTTCAAGGGAGGCCGTATAGCAAGTGGTTGTACCTTGGCACGCTTTTCTAGGCAGAAATCTGTATCGCTGTACTGTTGTTTTTCTGCACATAAATAGAGGAAAATTGTACAACAGCATTTATGGCAGCTTGCATGCTTTTCTAGGCAGTATGTACAACATCATTTAACGCTGAAATTTGGGCACAAAAATCGAGGAGGCCGTACAACATTTATTGCTGTCATGTTTTGCTGTTTGCAATTTTTCCAGTTCGCTGTGAGGCACGGAAAATGAGATAAGTTGTAAAAGTTTGCTCGCTGATTTTTCGCTGAATATTTCTCTCACTGTAAAAACATTTTCCATAAATAAAAAAGAGCTTTCAAACCGGTTTTCCCCAAGAGTTGTAGGGGGTTTTTCCAGGGTCACCTTGACCAAAAATCATTGTGTTTAAATGTGTTGAATGACTGTTTGTATGTGTTGATTTTTATTTCTGCATTTTCTAGCATTCTGTAAAATTTCCAGAATTTGTGTTTTTAGCAAAATTTATTTTTTCAATTGTTGAATGTATGGATATGGGAAAGGGCATTTAACTATTTTGGAGAAATAAGGTGAAACTGAAAACTGGAGTGGGAAATGAGAATTTTTTACAAAATATATATTGGCATTGGTTTCATTGTGGGTATAATAGGTTTAACAATTTGTCATTCATTTCTACTAAACCCACCATCATTATACCCTACGTTTGACAAAGTTGTGTAGAACCAAAGTCTCTTGTTTCCCTCTCTACATTAGGGGAAGACAACTCATGGGTAACTAAGATTGCATGAGGAGGTTGATAAGAAGATAATTGAATGTCCTTTTGCAAATGTCAAGTAGTGCTTCTTTCTTTATTCATACAAGATGCACAAGTGTTTTCAAGCTCACTAAGACATTGCATCCAACTTTTGACAGTATTGTTATACTAAAAAGCAAAAGAAAAACACATAGTTCACTTATTTTCATATGAACCTTGATTGGGGGGTAGATCTTGGATGGATTTGTGCTTCTCTTCTAGTAGAGGAAGGAGGGGACCATAATCTTGTTTCAAGCCTAGATACTCAAAGACTTGGAAGAGTTAGATGTTGTCACTTTGAAGTGGGATATCATTTTCATGTTGTTACGGATTTCATCTTGTACTTGGGTATTAGTTTTCTACAATAAATAAGTTTCCTTCTTAAACATTGCCTTCACATTTTGCATTTGGTTAATAGTATCCTGCATTTATGTTGTGAAGTAATTTCAATGCGATGTTTGTCATTGATGCTGTGAAAGGAAACAACTTCATTATGAAGTCTGTCATTAACAATGTGTGAGGAAATGCTATTCTCTTGACTTTTTTGAATACACAATTCCTCTTTCGAGTTAGAGTGAACTGTGATAAAAATATGCACTAGAAACTATGATATGTAGGCGATGGAATCCAAAGTGCCTTGGAAGGTACACAAAGTGTGAGGGCTAGTGCTAAAATAAAATAATACTTCATTAACTAGGTTAAAAAAGATATGGGCCTATTGAGGAAATATTGGAGTGAAAAAATATTTTGCCTAGTCTATCATATTTTATTTTATTTTGAATTTTCTCCCATGTATTTCCCCTCCTAATGCAACTATTTGTTTTTGTGCAATAGTTCAGTGGGGGTTTCATCCTTGGTCTCTTTTGTAACTCAATATAATTCTCTAACTCTTGTACAAGATATACTTGATAAACATAAGAACAAAAAAAATTCTTTTCTCTTTCATGAAAAATAAATAAAAAAATAATAAGAGTTGATTTGTTACTCTTGGATTTGAAGGAAGGTGCTGTCATGAGTGCCATTGATTTTGTGTTCAACTCACATACAATGATGTTTTGCACTTGGAAAAGAGGTAAAGGATTATGTGATGCCATACATCAAAGAACAATTTGCTCGGGATGAATTGTGATGACATTGAACTTGTGGGCTTGTTTACTTGGAATCTATGTAATTGGACACAATCAAATGGCTTGCATTTCAAATTTTTCACGTGTCGGACATGAATACATGAGGACATGTGTTGGAGACATATTTGCGATGAACCTGTTCACAGGACACAATTATAACACGTTCGACACATGCCTTAATGTGTCCCAAAATACAAACACTTCCAATGCAGAATTGGACTGTGGCCCATAAAATCACACTTTCCCCAAAATTAAGTTCATTTCACTCGTAGGTTGGAGGTCTAAGAGGTTTTGGAATGCAACGACGGGCTATTATGAAGTGCCATAAGGGATTCCAAGCGCTGGGTAAATGGATTTGTCCACCAATGTTCAAGATTTTTCCTATAATAGTCCATTTTCTTCTTCATTTCACAAAAGTCATGGCTCAATCTTAAGGGAAGTTGAAAAAAGGCTAAGGAAAGGGATGAATGTGCCTGCCAATGTTTTCCCCCCTCCATTTTCATTAGGGATTGCTAGTGTTCCATTTGCTAGAAGTGGGGTTGCAACAACAACTTACGCTAATAAAAACCATTTTAATAAGACAACAAAATCAATAACAAAAGTACATTGTAGAAGTATGTTACAAGCCATCAAGGGCCTGGGACCAAGTTAAAGGGTGTAGAACATGTTCTTTGGGCATGTAGTTTTTCACATAGTCAATTTAAGAACATTAACTTCTGAGTTGAGGGCCATTTATTGGGCACACCTTGTGGAGTTGGAGCATATCTAGGAGTGAGTGCATCCAAAAAACGAGAATTACGAAGAGAGACCAATTTGGGCCTGGGGATGGTGATAACAACATGTAGGAAAACCGAGGATGAGGAACATCTTCCATTATTGAGGAATCATCTAGCAATTATCCATTTTAGAGTGTGAGTGCAGTTCAAGTAACAAAAAAGATGGCAATTGATCTAAATGGACAAGATATATGAACAAGAGAAACAAGATGAGATTGATCTCAACATTGTTTTTTTATTTTTTTCCTCTTATCTCGACTTCATCTTATTTAATATTGCATGGTCGCCATTCTTTATTGAGATGTATTGAGCTCTAACTTAAGGGGATCTAATAGGGTATGTGCCTCCTAGTTCAAATAAACTTAGAACCACATTGTTGGTTAAGGCAGAGGAGGAGGTGGAGAAAATGCTAGTGTTCAAATTTGGGTAGCTTGGAAGGTATTTATGAGTGGAGAAAACCCACAAAAGGAGAGAGCTTGTGGGCAAGATACCTAAGGTTTGGGGTTTTGGACCCAAAGGAGTGAGCTTAGAACCCAAGATAATGAATTTAATATTCTAATTTGTGTAGTGGGGTCTCTTGAAGGATAAAGATGGCTCCTAAGTCACTTATTGGAAAGAAATAAATATAAGCCAAAGGATAGTCCAAGACATAAGTGAGAAGTACTTGTGTGGAGAAGGCTAAAAGGACCTAGCCGCTAGCAAGACAAGGAGCTCTAGGTAGCCCTAGAGAAGCAACATCAAGCGTAGGAGGAGGTTGAGTTTGTGTTAAGGTTAACAAAAGTGAAACTGCAGTCAAGGAAGGTATCTATGACATAGATTCTATAGCAAAGGAAGAGGTCGCAAGGGCCGCGGGCCTAGAACAGGCCGAAGTTTGTGGTGAGTAGGTTGAGGGCTGCAGGCTTGCAAGTGGGACTACAACAACAAATTAAACAGTACCGATGTCCGTTAGGGGCCAAGGAAGGTAGGCTTGGTTAGAGTAGGCCAAAGATGAACATGACCTAGTGGAATAGGCAAAAGGTCCAATAAAAGGAAGAACAACAACTGAAGGTGGAACAAGGCCTAAAGGAGCAGGTCAGTGTCAATAGCAGCGAAGTAACACTCGCTGAGTGCGTTGAAGGGTTGGGCAAATGTCCAAAGGGGCAGACTCTATGGACAAAAGAAAATTGTAGCAATGAAGGAAGGCTGAAGGAGGGCTGTAACAAAGTACAACAAGGCTGACATGAGGATTGTGGGCTAAAGGAACAACCCGAGTGAGTTAATGTTCTTTCTGGTTGTGTTTTTGTAGGCAAAGGACAACTGATTACATTTGTATAATGGGCAGGTGAGAGTCTAAAGGAATTGGTCTCAACCCTAGTTGTATCAGTTAGGAAAAAATGTATTTTGTATTATATTTTGGCATTTGTATAGGGATTGTAAAGGGTCGTGATCACTGATATGAGAGCCCTAAGGTTTTCTTATTGAAGGACTAATAAAGGGACACGATTCCTATTTTCTTGAAATCACAAGGATTGGCATTTGTATAGGGATTGTAAAGGGCCATGATTCCTATTTTCTTGAAATCACACTTGACCTAAGCTTGGGAAGGTGTTCTTTTAAAATTCAAAGGAAAATTTGTTACCTAGGGGTCTAGATGGATCAATCTTGTAGGGTCTATTATTTTGGATGTCGTAGTCCTCTTTTCTTTACCACTTTATCAATTCTTAGCGTTTTTTGCTCCACAAAGCATTATCTTTGTTTTGGAAAAAGAATTTCACAAAGTTTCTATCGAATGGAGGAAAAGTACAAAAAAATTCCATCTAGTTAAATGGTCTAGCGTGAAGCATCCTAAAAATCATAAACGGTTTGACATTAGGGACCCTATGCTAATGAATACAAAATTAGGGGCAAAAATGGTTTGGAGATTCATCACCTAAGAAGAGGACTAGTGGAAGGAAGTTCTAGAGGAAAAATACCTTCAAGGAGAAAGAATAAGAAGTTCGGATTCAATTCAAGCTTGAAGAGGGTGCTCAATCTTGAAATTATTTGTCTCGATGGCCCCTCTCATTCGTGTAGGTATATATTGCAAAAAATGGGGAAAATATAAACATGTGGACTGATAAAATAATGGATTAGCAACCACTGAAATGTTTCTAGGAGTTTCTTCCTCTAAGATAATTCTTGTGCTAAAATAAAATTCACCCTATTTGATATTTCTAGTTGGGGTGATGAAATTAATTGGATTGGATGGAACCTTAGAAATATCCCATATAATCTATATTGCATGAGTTTTTGGAATGTGGGAACATTGGGAACTTGGGTACGGGTGTTCGAAACGACTAAAAGTTTCCCCAAAATTTATAGGAAACAAATAATTGGAAGCAATAATATATTATAAAAAAAATTAAAGATTAAAATATTTTTTTAAATTATATAATTTATATAATAACTAAAATTAATATTAATCAAGATATTCAAATATTAAAATCAATTTAAAATTTTAATTCATTATATGAATACCAAATTCAAACTAAAAATTTGAAAATGTAAATGATTCAAGGGACACTTTTGAATTTAAGAAACATAGTGAAAATCAAAGAACTCATCATATTAATATTCATATTGCTATCATGCCCAATGTAGTACAGAGTAAAAAAAAGATGACAAATGCCCAAAGTGGCAAAGTAATACGTGGTCCAAAAATGCTCAAATGCCAAAACATAACGTTAAAGACTAAAGTTTAAGATGATCATAAAGTGCACTCTTCGACATCAAGACTATCCATATAAGCTTGAGCCTCGCTAGGCACTCCAATTCCACCATCACCATCATCAATATCAAAATCACTTGCAATGCTACCCAAAAGTATGCCAACTAAACTTGCATCTGGTGAAGGATTATCCTCATCATCATCAATCTGAGAAGCATCCTCAGCATCAACATCCCATCTTGCTGCAAGGCCCTCTAAATACTTAGGTAGCTTCCTTGAGTGAAGTCAAGACTACTATGCATATAAACCAATTTCTCTGCTCTCTTAGAGGTAAGCTTATTCCTCTTAATAGAATGAATGAAACTATAAGTGGACCAATTTCTTTCAGTTGCCAATGAACTATAAACCTGAGATAACAAGTGTGACGCAAGATTTTGAAGCTCTTGGGCTTTCCCCCCATACATTCTTCACCATCCAATGGGATTCTTCTGTGCCTAAATCTTGATGTCCACCCTTGCATCTTCAAAGAATGTGGAAGGGTTTAAGGTATCAAAATCAATATATTGTACCCGCAATACATTTGCTTCATTAGGTGTATAGATTTTGCTTATGGCATGAAGAAAGCCTTGTTTCACTTCATCATCATCAATCAGTAGAACTCTGTTTGGTCTCTCTATGTACCACGTTGGATTAAGGGCATAAGCAACCATGTGAAGAGAGGTATTGAGTTTGATCCATCTCTTCCCTATTATCTTATGAATTTCATTGAAGAATTCCAAAGAGGGGTTTCTATCCCGAATGATGTGTTTTATCTTGCATACCATGCTATCCATACATTCATAAAATTCTCCAAGGGCAAGGGAATAAAAATATGCATACCTAATTAACTCCACAATTGGAGTTGTGAAAGAAACAACATATTTACAATCAAACCACCAATCATCATTGAGAAGTTGCTCCCTTATCTTATTTGCCTACACTAGTTTAAATTCAAACCATGCATTCCACTCTTGGGAAACAACAGTGGCTTGTAAGGATGCATGCACTTCAACCATACGTTGAAGAAGAATGAAGTATGTAGCATCTCTTGTTTCTATAGGTTTCAAAAGCCTCTTCCTTGAATACATCTTATAGATTGCTAAAGAGGCATGGTGGTTGCAAATGTACATTTGTGCATCTCTTGCATCTAAAATGAGTTTTGCAATCCAATATATTTTTCCAATGTTTTTAAGGACATTTTTCAAAGCATGTACACAACAAGGAGTCCAAAAGATATGCCTATATCGACTTTGAACCATCAAATCCATTGATTTGCAAACATGGGATGCATCTATGATTACATGTATTTTATTTAAAGGACCAAGCTCATAAATTGCTTCTTTCGATACTTCAAACATGAAGGTAGCATCATTTAGTTTCCCACTACAATCAATTGATCTTTAAGAATAGGGCCCATCTGGAGATGTAACAATAATATTCAACAATGGCCTTTGTTGAATGTCTGTCCAACCATCCATAACTATTGAACATCCTGAATAAATTCAAGATTGTTTAAGGGGACCCATAAGCCCTTGCATTCTTGTTAGCCCCTTATCTAACAATGATGCTTCATTTTGTTGTAATTTAGAGGTGCATATCCTGACCCAACAAGTATGATTTTTTGCACCATTTCTTTGTAATGTGGAGAATGGGTAGCATTAAATGAAATTCCATTTGCCATAAAATTTTTAGCAATAGCAGCATCAACCTCATCCCTATGTAATACATTGTAGATTTTAGAAACTTGTTCCTGAGAAAAACTAGCAAGCCTCTTACTCCTCTCAGAAGTAGAACACCCCACAAACTCAAATTGGTTTGTTGCATTTTGATTAACCGAATCTTCCATATCATGGGAAGAAGATATCGATACTTTAAAATTACAATCACGGTCCAATTTCATTACATTGGACCCTAGGGCATCGATATGAAGCTTTGTCAACTCCATCCTTCTCTCAATAGTACATGTACAACCCTTTACCCCATCACCAAATAGGGATAGAACATGATGCCACACCCTAGTGTAACTTCCTTTAAACACATTGTTACACAATGTGCACATCCATTCTTCACAACCACCATTATTCTTTTTTTTTGTTTTTAGTAATTTTCTTCACAAACTTTAACAAGGGTTTCTTCGGATTTGTGCTTTGTTGGACTTGACCACTTGGAATAGGAAGAAGAGAAGAATTTTCATATCTGCTTGTTGGTATTGAACTACCACCTGCCATGATTTCCCTGATTAATACACGAGACAAAAAACACATTATAAACAAAATGTACAATTAAAATATATTTGGTGCTTAATAATTTAAAATATGCCATCTATTGAAGTTGTAATTCTTTTCTTTTATGATAATTGTAAGTCACGATAAATTATAATTCGAATGATTACATTAGAAGTTAAATCAATAAGCATGAAGTCCTAGTACTTTATAATAAGCATGAAGTCAAAAGCACTAAAATGTATTAAAAAACAGAGCTCTCCAAAATATTATTTAAAATAAATGCAAATAAATGATGACAATCAATGGTCAAACAATAAAGAGGAACCAAATGCTGAAAATATGCAAACCACAATTTCAGAAAAGGATACTAATGAATGCCTAAAATCACAGGTTGAGGACTCAGTGCCCTTCAATAGAGAAGAAAACCAAAATACCTTGATGGTGGATGGTGGTAATTGCAAATAAAACCCCATCAAGTGGGAATGAAGAGAGTTCATAAATCTAACAACTCTGATTCCAATAAGGAGCCTCTTTACACTATTCGAATTTTGAACATCCAATTTTTTATACAAATCTTGACCATTTGATCTCTGAATACCGTTAATCACTATGGAATCTTCTCAACATGAAATGCTTAAGTTTTTAAAAACAAAAACAAAAAAGGATTAATTTTTTAAAAAGAAACACAAAAAAATTTAGGATTAAGAACTAATTTTCAGAGAGACAAAAATAACGTGGACAATGATTATTAATTTGTATGTAATGACAACCCAAAATTGAACTCTTACCATCGGAAAAATGGAACTGTCATTCATCTCTGTCACGATCATGTCTGGATAAGGACATGGAACACTAAATTTCTACGAGATATAAGGATCTTGTGTCAACCTAATTATTAAGGTTATATCCTCTTGTTTTAACTCTACATGACCAGGAATTTCAACTTGGCCAGTGGAGAATACAAAGCAGGGACTTCGTAACAAACAAGTTGAGATCAAATCGACAAAGAAAATCTTCTTAAGAGTTCAATCTCCTCCTACTTCTAATTCGCAGTAGGCTGTAGGAAACGATCACAAACTCATAAGAAAGGAAGGTTAGGCTCTAATACATAGAGACCATAAGAGAAGAAATATAAATCGCAAGAACAAAATACCAATACCAGGGAAGCCACGAGAATGGATAAAACCCAATAGATTCATGGGGAGAACTTGGAAGTCCCCTAAATTTATGAGCATACTTTGAATGATGGTGGCTGCCCATCAGGTAAGAGAATAACACTGAATTTCTTTTTTGGGGGCTTTTCTGGGAAATTGACATTGATAAGTAGTAGTCAGCCATGAAATTTGAAAATGCCAAGTGTTACTAGAAAAAGGTCAGCACTATGCACACATCCTACAATTCCATATAACATCACGACATTGAGCTCACCCTATAATCTAACCGAATCTCACTACAGGTGAGCTCTGAGGCAACATCCAATGCGTTGTGGAACAAACAAATAGTTTTGGATAAACTTAAAGTGAATGAATGATTCCTAATGGAATATGACCTTATATCCGTGTTGGAGAGGTAAATCCCCTCTACGGATAGAGGCGATCCCTACTAGCCCAGAACGGGTCTAGCAACAATCAAACAATGCTATCAAGCAAGTTCCTAATTTCAAATAAAAGGTAGGTGATGAAGACCTACTTGAGTTCCAACGCTTCCGTTTGTAGAAGAGACGTAGTCCACGCTCCTTTGCCTTGGTCGGTCACAATCCTCCACTATCCGCGTGAATAGACACCTGCACACACGAAGAGAACCACACAAACACAAGCGTGAAATCTAATATATGCAATTATACATCAGTCATGAAGGATATAATTCAACATCAACCATTACAAGTACAACGAGAATGGAACCATAATGATAGTCATCTATTATTAATAATCAACAAAGGAGAATATAACCAGCGTCCTGACGTCAAGTCCTCCTTTGGCTGGGTGTTCAGCTACGCAAGTCTTGCAAAGCTTGAGGGGATGAGGGACAAGCTCTCTCTCTTTAGTGACAAGGTCTCCTTACTTAGGTAAAGCCTTATGGACACAAAGAAGGCTCTTGCAACTCCAATCTCTTGATATCTTCCTTTCAGCACAAGTATTGCCACTAGAATCAGAACTAGAACTAGCCTGCTCAAGCCATGGAGACAAGCTTTTATAGAGGAAAAGGAAGAGATAAGGTCAATCTCAACAATAATGGATTTGGCTTCATCACTTGGAAACTTCTATGGAATGGTGGCAAACTACTTCCCATTCAAGGAGATTCGAAACCAAATCATCCTCACTTAACTTGGAT